>VCJB01002944.1:2604-13737 GCA_024140155.1 Backusella parvicylindrica | reverse complement strand
TATGCTTGGCCGTAGTCACCCCTCAACGAGATGGAGTGCGACGGTTTTGTTATGTGTTCATTCCAACCAAAAAATTGAAATCAGTGAGGCGCTTGGCGCACATTGGCCTTTGATTAACTTCTTCGGTACTCAGCACTTAATGACTTGTCTAACTTAGTGGATTGGCCTATAGCTGACAAGTTCTATTATCTGTTCGGTCACTACCCCTGGCCTACCTCACCGTTTTGATAGTTGAGCGCCATCAGCTATACCATGGCTGTTTCTTTCGGCAAAAGATCCCACGCATTGGATGTCGAGAGTTGCCGAAGGTGAGGGTCCACGTCCCGGCTCTTGGGTGCATTTCTTTTTTAATAAAGAGATGTAGCAGATACACCTCCATCGTTTTTTTTTGTAATTCAATATGAAATAAAGTAATAAAGTATACTTTTTAAATATCTAGTTTATGGTTTTTTATTATTAGCTTTTTTTTTTCTGCTTTGTTCTTTAAAGAGTTTTTTATTGAGATTAAAGGAAAAGACGCGTATGTTATAATAAAAAGAGTTAATGGTTTGTGTTTTAGGAATATGAATTGAGAATAGTTTTACACATGGAACACTTGTGCTTTTTATTTTCTCTGGCTTAGGTAAATGGGGGTAAAAAAGTGTTACTGCGTTATAAGTACTTGTTGAACTTGAAGTGATTGACGAAAAGAAGAAGAAGAAGAAGGAATAAATATGAGCATTTTAAAGAGATGGCATGTTTGGTTGATTGATTGAATGGCAGTGTGGGTTTAGTAGAGCTATTTTTGATTGACAGAAGTGAGTGGTGATGGTACAGATACAACTTATTGTATGACATACATAAAAAATAGCTCATTCAGAAAAAGATTATCATTAAATTGAGCACTTTTAAGTACATAATATTGGTATGATAGGTAATAAATAATGGATCATGGATGTTGGATAAGAGATAATAAATAATATGTGACCTTAAATAGTAGATAATAGATAATAGATGATGAATCATGGATTAATGAATCATATGCTGGAGTGGATTTAATCATTTATTTTGAAGCTCAAAAAGTAAAACAGTACTATGATAGCCATTAAAAATGTTCACATAAAACTAGAGTGACAGATCTTTAAAAACATATAATCACGTTTTGTGATAAGCCTGGATCAATCCTCCCAAAACACATACATATTCTTTGGTTTGTACTTAGAAGATCTTATGAAGAAAGTAATAAATATAATAATAAATAACCATGAAAATACAGCATAGATCTCAACGTAAAGGAAACGAAGGGAATCCATATAAACATTTATTTTAAAAAAGCTTTACTCCATTACTTGAAAAACACTATAAGTCATATAGATGTAAATATCTCGTTGAGTTGCTCACAATATGATATATTTGAACACAGTAGCTTTGACACTCTACCTTCTTCTACTTACACTCAATACTTTTATATTTAATGTTTAATAATAGATGCTATATTATGAATGAAGCAAGTGATGGCTTATCATTGTTGAATTATGTAATAATATATAAAAAAAAAGCCCCTTTTGATCCAGTTTCGGGAGAAAAGACAACAAAAATTAATTGTAGTACAATACTTATTTCCAATCGGGTTCTTTTTTTTAATTTTTGGGTACGGACCTTTTACCATAAGCAGAAATAACGTTCAAACGCGCCTCAACTATTAAAGCCCTTCATTTGTTTTTAGCTTTTCTTTCTTTTTTCTTCGTCTTCAACTCATCTCCATTATTTTCTAGTCAATATTAACGAATGAGCTATTATCTTGGTTTAGACCTTTCTACACAACAGTTAAAATGTACACTGATTGACGAAAGTCATACAATTGTTTGGGAAAAAGGCATTCATTTTGACAATGACTTACCTGAATTCAAGACAAAGCATGGTGCTATTGTTAATGGAGACGTTGTTACTTCTCCTACTTTAATGTGGGTAAAGGCTATGGATTTATTGATGGTCAAGTTAAAAGAATCTGGCTATACCAAGGATATTAAGGGTATTTCAGGTGCAGGACAGGTAAACTAAAAAAAAAAAAAAGTTAGTGTGTGTGTGTGTATGTGTGTGTGTGTTTCAATAGATATTGAAACAATTACTTGGTTTCTTATAGCAACATGGCTCTGTTTATTGGTCCAAGGAAGGTCTTGATCACCTTGAACATTTGAATTCTACTCAAACACTTGAGGAGCAGTTAAAGGATGCATTTTCTATTCCCCAATCACCTATTTGGCAAGATTCAAGCACCACAGCTGAATGCAGAACCTTAGAAAATTTAGTGGGCGGTGCTAAAGCCCTGGCTGATTTAACTGGTTCCAAGGCTTATGAGCGTTTCACTGGTAACCAGATTGCAAAGATCTATCATCAAAATAAACAAGATTACGAGAATACAGTCCGTATTCATTTAGTAAGTTCTTTCATGACTTCTTTACTTCTTGGTAAATCTGCTCCAGTCGATGCTGCAGAGGGCTCAGGCACAAACATGATGAATGTTGTAACACACAAGTGGGATGAGAAACTTTTACTTCAGTGCGGTGGTGAGACTCTCAGAGACAAACTCGGTCATGAACCTGTTGAAGGCGGTGCTAGCTTAGGCAGAATCAATGCTTACTATGTCGAAAGATTTGGGTTTAGTCCTGATTGTGCTATTATGCCATTCACCGGAGATAACTCTGCCACTCTCGTGTCTATGAATTTGAGTCAAGGTGACTGCGTTGTGTCCTTGGGTACATCTGATACCGTGCTTGTCTATCTCAAACAAGGCACTGCTGAAGCTACCACCGAGTCTCATCTTATGGCCCATCCTACTGATTCTACTGGATTCATGGGTATGCTCTGTTACAAAAATGGATCTTTAGCTCGTGAACATATCCGTGACACTTACAGTGACAAGAACTGGGACACTTTCAATAAGCATCTCGAAGAGCAAGAAGCCATGCTTAAGGGTGACTTTGGATATTATTATTGGATGCAGGAAATCATTCCATTTGCAAAGGGTATTTATCGTTTTAATCATAAAAATCCCGTCAAAGAATTTGAGGTACCAAGCGAAAATAGCAAGGCCATTGTTGAATCACAATTCATGTCGATGCGTATCCGTTTAGAAAGAATGACCAACTCACCAGTAAAGCGTATTCTTGCATCTGGTGGCGCTGCAGCCAATTCTAAATTACTACAAGTTTTATCAAATGTGTTGGGCTTACCTGTATATAAGCAGCACGGTATGAATGGTGCCAGTCTAGGGGGTGCTTTATTAGCCAAATTTGGTGTTTACCAAGATACTTGTTTTGAAGACTTGATGTCTGCCCATCCTTCAGCTGATTTGGAACTTGTTTGTGAGCCAGATGCAAGTAGAGTAGAAAAGTACACTGAATGTGTCGAGGCGTTTGTAGAGTTGGAAAAAACCATTGTAAAAGAATAAATAATGTACAGAATAACTATATATAAGCTTTTTTTTCCCTTTAAATAATTTATCACGTGAAACATCAATTAAATATGATTTCAAATGGTATTCCCCACACTTTTTTCTTTGGTTTTCTCTATTATTAATTAGTTAAAATGGAGTTTATGAGTGCTTTAGGTTCACAGGAGGACGCATATCGTCCTTCCTTGTTTGAGCTTGTAGCGCAAGAGAAATTGAAAGAGTTATTGCAGCCTGCTGTTCAATATGTCTTAGCTGTATGTAGCAGTACTTTTGTGTTTGTGATATTTGTATGCTAATAGCAAGTATAGATTTATGCTCAAAGATATCCCCGTCTTCTGTTGAGAGTAGTTAACAACCATGAAGAATTCTATACAGCTCTCATGTTCTTTGTGGAGCGTCATTACTTGAAAGAATGGGGTAAGTCTATATAGAGGCAGGAAAAACGATGTCTTAATAATATATTTTTTTGATGTATGTGCGCTGTATTAGGCGGTTCCTTTGCAGAGAATTTCTACGGGTTAAAGAGAGTGTCGTCTCGTCATTTAGACACTATTAAATTCAATTCTCCAATCAATTCGCAATCTTCGCCTGCATTAACAAAGAGCGAGATAAACAAATCGTTATTGGTGCTAGTAGGACTACCTTATGTCAAATGTAGATTAGATCTATTGTATCAACAAGTGGCTGGTAGTGGTTCCATCTTGGGTGATGAGCAAGAAGAGTTGGAGAATGAAGAATTGGCGGATCGAACTACACCATTGAAGCGAAAGCTTAGTATTCGACTTGTACGATTATTTAAAAAGGTTTATCCTATACTTAATTTGCTTTATTATGGATCTGGGCTAGTATACAATGTGGGATACTTATTCAACAAAACAAAATACTACACACCTTGGTTACATATGATCGGTTTACAAGTCCAGCGCATGAGTATGAATGACTATGTAAGTTCAATTTTGTTGGCTAGAAAAGGAAAGAGAAACTTGATTATTTACAGGATATTTTAGCGTGCTGCCAATGAAAAGACATCATCAATGCAATCAAAATCACCCTTCTCATTAATGAAAAATCCATTGGGTGCTCTTTCTACTGTTTTGGGTAAGGTAGTGGACTTTTTGAAGGTTTTATTACCAATGTCTATCTTCTTCTTCAAGTTCTTGGAATGGTGGTATTCATCTGAATTTTCTCGTGGAGGTGTGTCTAACGATGAGGAGGAGCAAACCATTCCACCACCTGAAAAGATCCAGCCAGATGCAAAGGGTACTCCATTGCCTTCTACACCTAACACCTGTCCTTTATGTTTAGCGTCTCCTATTAATAATCCTACAGCTTTACCATCTGGTTATGTGTTTTGCTATACATGTGCGTATCATTATGTTAAGGAACATAATCGTTGCCCAGTAACATTTATAAAGGTTGAGAATGGCGCTGAGAGCTTGACAAAGCTTTATGCAGATAATAATACGTAGATTTGTGTAATAATAATATGAATAAAAGAATATAGAACAGTAGGCTGGTTAAATAGTATAATTTAATAAAAAATAGATATGGTCTATCACTTATACATTTTGATATATAGAAATGAGCATCCTAAAGTTTATTCTGATTTGTATTTATATTGCTATCCATATTTAAACTATTCTCCGAGCACTTTGATTATTTACATTTAAGGTTTCATACTATCAAAGTATGAAGTGGAACAAAATGATTACTTAAGCTGCCAATTGAAGGCTGAGACACATCAAATTAATCTCACCGGTCCGCATTTTGATCATAAACGCTCAATTCAAAGTAAATAAAGCATCATTTTCTTTCTTCTATAAAAGATAAATATGATCCACAAGGATTATATACTAGATGGAAGCGATTATTTTTACTTTTCAGCTAAGCAATGGGAAATATTGGTTGATGTAGGAATTGTTGCTGCCTCTTTTTCAATATTCTGCAGTATACTTGTTATCGCCCTTCAGAGTTTGATGCTATGTTATCGACGTTCTACAACAACTCGAATATCGTTACGATTAATTACTGTTGCTTGCTTTTGTAACATGACATATTGCTGTTTGGAAATAGTTGCAATAGTCATACAAAGTGTCAATAGTGCATGTAGCCCGATAATTTATCTGATTACATCGTTTGATACAATGACAAGCATGGCTCTATCAATGGTGGGTCTTAATTTAGTAATGCTTTTTATATTCAAAATTTATAGAAGTATAAAAGCAGAGATAGCATACTATGTTATTGTGCTATTGTCAGGTATACTTGTATCCATTATTCCATTGTCAGTTGGTAGTGCCAAGACGGGAAATTACATCGAAGGCTCAACATGCTGGTATTATCATGTGTGTATATATGGCAATTATCGACACTAATCCGTCCTTTAAATAGGTATCATTTTTATTTCGAAGACAGGGTTGATAATGTGTTTGATTGGGTGAGTTTTCGATTTAGTGTTTTGGTTTTTTTAATGTGACTAATTACGAATAATAGACGTGGTATTACGGTTGGTTGATGTTGTCCCTTGTTTTTGCCGCAGCCTGCGCTTTCTTATCAATACGATACGTTGTTAAAAATCAAAAAAATTTAGCCGTTGTATTGGATATGTTTGCCCAGAGAGAAAGAGAAGAAGCGACAAATGCGCAGGGTTTTCATAGATACAATCCTTCTAATAGTAACGTGTCTCTGAAAATAGCAAGGAGATGCGTCTGTTATCCTTTAGGTAATTGGACTTAAAATAACATTTGAAACCAAGAAGGCATTTAAAATTATATATCAATTAACGCTTTGTTCGTTCTTTTGAATTATTATTTTATATTTACAACTTTATAAAAGTTCCCTTATTCTCGAAAATTTGGGGTGTTTCCATTGCAATTGCAAGTGCAAAAAAAAGAGATATTCCATTTTCAATATTTATTGTCGATCGTGCATTTACATGCTTATTTGGTAGATAAAGAAAAAAAGATGCTATTGCTTGTACTGTTACTAATTTTTAAATCTAATTAATCTCTTGCATTGTTAGGGTTTATGGTTGCCTGTATTTACTTTTCTGATCCAGCCATTATAAACGTAATAAAAGAGGCATCCAATTCGATAAAGCGAACTTATGTCTATGATTATTATTCCATGAAATACCAACCAGGTTTAGGCCCTGACGGTTCTACAATTGATGAAAAGTATCTACAAAGACTTCAAATAATATCTTTAGATAAAAGTAGTACCGAATCAGCCATTGAGTATATCACAAATATCAAGCAATATAATATAGAAGATCAACAAAAGTCATCAAGTAATATTGCACAACCAGATAACCATTTACACCACCCTTTGGAGACATCGGAATATAATATAACTGTACCCATTTTGGAACCTCCACGTGTCGAGTTGGAAGTAGTTCGGGGAGAGCGTGTTGATTTATTTTCACAAGTTCAAAAGAATCGTTGTTGTAGTGTTATGAAACTTACATGTATTGATGGCAAAGCTGTTATCCCAAGAGAATTAATTACTGAAACACCCAAGAAAGCGTTTGGTATATTTACAGTGAACAAAAATAATGTTTCCACTGTTCCTATGAAGCGTCTTCCGTGTGAAGTTGCGCCTAATTTTACTGTCACGAAACGAACATCTAGCCTTCCTGAAGAATCATATACTTTTCATGCAGAATCTGTAGATACCATGGTTGCATTTAAGCACCCAAAAACAGCAAAATTCATTCACTGGTGTATGATATCGATTTTCAGAGTAAATCCTGACAGACATAACATGGATTCAGAGATGTTGAGCGACAGCAATCAGCCAAATAAGCGAGTGTTTCGAGATTTTACAGATAGTTCGAACCCTCAAACTCCAGCTTTGGATACATGTAGTCGTGTTTCTCTAGATATAGCTGAATGCTCAAATAAAATAAAACCAAAGCCAAATATTTCAGAAGAGTCTCTACACAAAGTTACTACTCCTAAGGAAGTACATGATAATCTGGCAAAATCCAAGATAATTACAATCGATGACAACCTTCCTACCAGTTCTGGATCTTCTGCCAAAGCATCATCAGCGATTTCAATTAACATGGATCCAGTAGTGAAAAGACCTGGCCATTATCGATCATTATCCATCAATGTTGCTTCTCTTGGTCGAGAGAAGCTAAAATTGAATTCTCCTTCTGCCTCTACAAAAAGCAAAACAAGCCTTACAACTCCTCAAAAAATCGCCTCATCATTTGGTTTACGAAAACTCCTAGATAAAAGTTTAGCTTTATCTACGGCTCTTGCAAAACCATCCAACTCTTCAGATGATGATAGCAATTGCATGGAACCAGAAAACGAAGAAGTAAATGAAGAAGACAAAGAAGTAGAAAAAAATGAAGTAAAACGAGATAATGTCAAGACGGAACACCAAAGTATAGAGAATATATTAATTAAAGAGCCTGCCAGGTCACTTTCAAAGATGAATGAATTTGAATTTTCTGTTGAACTCTCGCCAAGACCACTAACACAATACCAAAATTTGAATTCCAAGCCCAACAAACTTGATAACACTGGTGCTTCTGAAACAAACAAAATCAATAAAATAAAATCAATGGACGGTCATGATACCTTGAGTTTTGGTATTCGCTTGAAATCAAACCTTATACCTAACGATTCAATACCAGAGCAATCCAGACCAAAGTCAGATGATTCATCTTTTAAAAACATCTGTACTTCGTTAAATTATATATCTAATTGGCAAGTCAACGATAGTAAAGAACGAATAGGCGATACATTCGAGCATTGGGATTTGGAGCAGCAAATTCAAGAACAAACAAGAAACTCAGAACTGCACAAGCAACTTTGAACAAGAACAAAATAAAAAAACTTTATGTATTTTTAATGGTACTATATTTATTATTACAATTGTCTTCCTACAAAAGCTTCTTTCTTTTTCCTGTGTGTGTATATATGTTTGGTTTATCTGTTTAATTTGGTGTATCTTGGGAATGCCTTCAGCTGGCGTTTAACTTCGTCACAATGAAGTCCCGCATAGTCGGCTTCAGGAATACGACACTGCAGTCTTGTATCCATCAACCAATTTGTATATTCATTCTCCAATAATTGAGCATCCACTTCATTTACAAGTTGGAACAAAATCAGGGTATCATGTCGAAGCATTGCAAGCCTTTCTCTGCTGAACAATAAATCAACGGCAAATTGATGGTGGTGTGAGCTATACCATTGGTGACTTGAACTCATAGATCTATTGGATGACTTGGAATCCAAGAACAAACGGAAACTAATAGAAATAATGAATATATAAATTAATAAAAATAGATGGCAAATGTCTCATTTTTTTTTCCTTCTTTTTTTTACCTATCAGTTTGTGCATAAATAGGCTGGATTTCAGTGTTTAGTAAGCCCTCGTTAATATCACGTAAATATACTGCACGAGAAATAACTTGTTGATTTCTGATACTGTTATCCAATACATGGCTCTTGCTCGACTTTCGTGTACCAGCACGTAACCAACTGTATATGAACCATATAAACAAAAGAGCAGCTATACTTGCCTTTGCTAAGATAGGTAATGGCTCTAATAAATCACGCACAAACTCAATGGCAGTGTCAAGTGTAGCCTTCCATACAGGCTTTTCCTCTGCTGCTTCTGCATTTCCTGTTGAAGGTCTTTTCACCGTACCTTGGCGCTTAAGCGATACATGATCAGATTTATCGCTATCAGCACTTCCAGATCTCTTGCGGACAATCTTGTTGACTTCATTTTTGATGATTGGCATAAAAACTGCAAGATTATCTTGCATACCCTTCATTGCAGCCTTGGTGACAATACCCTTTACCAAGATATTTTTTAGAAATTTAACACCAGTATAACAACTGAGTTTACAGTGGTGAGAATCAATCCACGTAATGCAGTATTTAACATAAGGTACAAAAGCATCTGCATATGGTAATTGTGCCGTTTTTGTAGATGTTAAAACAACATAACGTCTATCACACATACAGATAATATAATAAGTGCCTTGTTCTTTTCTATCATTGCCCAACAAACTAAACTACTTACAAATAATCGTCCTTCTTTTCAATTACTTGTTTCTCTAAAACTTCTGCTTCTTTCACTTTAACCATTGAGTTGTTTACAGGAATAATGTATTTCAATATACGCTCCTTTTTTCCATCTACAGTTTCCCAAGTTGTCATAGATAAAGCTGGAATATAATGATACATTATTAAATATCATTGTGAGTCTATAAAAAAAAGTGACTATTCATTATATTTACCTTTACTCTTATTCTCTACTGTTTTTTTCTCCCAAAAGTCCATGTATTTACTGTTTTCTTCAGAGAACAAAAGGTAATAAAGGTACTTAGCAGAAATAGGTACTTCAATCTCACACTCCAATTTATCTAAATGATTAGTACAACCGCAATTAACTGGACCTAAAGGAGCTTTGATGTGTTGAGGTAAAGCATGAGCTGTTAAAAAATAAAAAATAAAAATGAATGAATGAATGAATGAATGAATGAAGAAATATTAATTGATTCTCAAACATATACATACGATCAGTCGCATTGGAATCATCAGCTAAGGATTCTGCTACTTTTTTCTTGCTTTCTGGGGATGTTGAGATAATTGAAGTGTTGCTTGGTAAAGCGGCATTATCTGTATCTTCTTGTAAGGCAGCTTTAGACCTTTTATTGCGTAATGCATTACTTCTAGATTCATCTACAGCCTTTCGGGCGTCTAAAAATCCACTGCCGCCTGCTACTGTAGCGGCCATCATAGCAGCGGCCAATGCACCAGATTTAGGTTGGACCGGTGCCAGTTTACTTGGTGCTTTTGATTTTTTCTTTGCATCCGTCGAGCGACTAGGTACTGGTGAAAGATTGGGATCCAAATAAGTAGATTGACTTTGTGACGGCATTGAAGGCAATGAAACTGTGGAACTGTTACTGGTTAAATCAGAATAAGATTTTACAGGATCTGTATTGGATTTAATGATCGTCTTTGTTTGATTAGCTGCTTTATTTTTGTTTGTAGCGCCTGACATATTGTTAATAATATCAAATACGATTTGGATAGGTGTGGGCTAATTCGTAGTAATGGTATTTTTTTTTATATCATTAGCACAAACCAAGACTTTCGTATTCACAAAAAAAAAAAAACCTTACATCAGTATCCTTTGCGTTTGCCACCGCAAATTTAAGCTTTTCAGCAATCACTTCAATATCATCCATTAATGTAGTGAAAATTAAAGGACTTTGGGCATCATTACTTCCAGTACTGGTTTCCAAATCAATGGCCATTGCCAAGTTTGAATTTGTACCGATATTTGTAATCGATGAATCACGAATAAGTCGAATAGATTTAATATCGCAAAGGCGAATAGCAACCTATTTCATGTTGTTGTTGTTGTTTTTTTGTTTTGTTTTTTTAAAGAAAAGCATTAGTATTAATAAAAAAAACTTTCGTAGAAACTTTGTGTCAATTGGAAAAAATATTTTTACCGTGTTCACACATGTCATCATGACACAGCTGTAGAACCAGAAAGTTTCTTGTGTAATATAACCTCTGCCTGTATATGCATAACCAAAGTTAGATGAAGGATCCTTTATAACAGTTGGAAGTTGTGAATTAAATTCTGAATCAAGATTTTCTGTTCCTGCCAATATAGGAGATGAAGGAACTTCAAATTCTTTTTTCTCAGCTGGATCA
>VCJB01002925.1:15748-26156 GCA_024140155.1 Backusella parvicylindrica | reverse complement strand
AAAAAAAAAAAAAAAAAAAAAAAAAAAAAAAAAAAAAAAAAAAAAACTCATGACCTTTTTTGTTGTTATAATGAAAAATACGTACTTAAATGAGTCTTTTTTTTTTATTAAATCACAATGACATGCATAAACAAATCATTACATTTTTCACCACGCAATAAATGCACTTTTTTATTTCTTCCATAGTAGATCTAGGAACGTCTGTTCCTCAAAATCTAATGTTTAAAACTTTATTTTCTTTATATATTTTAAGTCAAGCTCATCTTGAGCACAGATCAATGCGGGATTTTTCTGGTAAGGTCACATTTTCATGTAACACTAGCTTTCATCATTTTATCAGTTCATGCTGATGATGTTCTCATCTAATGTACTACTGTTGTGTAACTTGACCATACTATGGGAATGTGAGAATAACAACTTGTTATCTTGTTATTTACTCTGAAATATGCGACCTAAACCAAGACGCACGGAAAACAGCATATTTATTGGTTGGGTTCTTTTCCGTTTTTAAAGTTTTTTCACCAATAATCTGATCAATGTTTCAAACAGTGGACCTATTAAATATAAACATGACAAGTCGTTGATAAAGAGATAATTATAGTTTATGGGTAATGGCGATCCAGGGCTATCTGTTTATTTATTTATTTATTTTTTTATATATATATACTTTGTATGTTCATGGGATCAAGTGTAAACAATTTATAAAAAAGGAAAAAGTAGAATGGATGTATTTTCTGTTTCTACTGATTCTCATTGAGATCAAAAGCTATAAATAAATTCCCAGACCGTTTATAGAAAGTTCACTAAACCAATATATGAAGCAAGATTAACAAGTGTGAAATAAAAAATAAAAAAAAGACAGTGTTTATTTAGGTCAGGTTTTATTATTATCAAACAAATATCTCTTTTCTCCCCTGTATTTCCCTTTTTTTCTTTTGAGTAAATGCAAGGATTTTTAAAGTTTTCATACATTTTTCATTTTCAATGACAAAAAGGTTTACGGATAAATAAAAGGGAAATAATGAATCTGCAAAAAAAGCTCAAATTAAGCTTTTCGGTGTGCATTGCCCACAGGAGATGAACAAGATGCAATGATTGGCGAAAATTGGGGGTAATAGGGCGTATCGGACTGTGGTTCATCCTAACATGTCTATCCTAGTTATCGCGTAATAGTTAGATCATTACTGATTGTCAACTCAACCCTTTATTAGTAGTGAGATATGCAGCTATATAACCATTTTAGCATTAAATTATTATTGACATGTAGCGGTCACAGTTAAAATGGTTTATTTACATATTACTATGTTACCAAGCGTTAAACATACAATATGGGTAGATTTAAGATTCACGGTCTTTGAATAAGCTTATCTCGAAAGAGAAATTTTCGAAAGAAAAGGGTGTTTGAATTATAAATGCATATTCTTGGCTAAGAGCTTATCAGTATTCTATTTTTAAACAATGCAGAACGATGATTTTTATTCATCGTTTTGATGAAATAGAGTGAAAGTGATAACCTTGTAACTGAGGTTGCGTTCAGAAACTATTAAGATTTGTCACAATACCATATTTTCACATATTAGGAAACAGTGATGTAAAACACTAGAAATTTTAAATATAGCAAAAAAAAAAAAAAGAGTCTAAAAATAATACCAGATTGAATGTTTCAAATTTATTCATGCACAAATTATTTTTCCTTTTTTTTTTTTTCATATAAATATGGGACCTATTTTGACCCTTTTTGTTTTTCTCTTCATTATTATTTCTTTACATTAATACAACATATACAAATATTTCAAAAATGTTCAAGTTCATTGCTGTTGCTTTCTTTGCTCTTATTGCTGTTGCTTCTGCTCTTGTTATCAATCCAAAGATCACTACACCTAATGCCGCCACCAAGTGGAGGGCTGGTGAGACTTACACTGTTAAATGGGATACAACTTTCTTCAATGGTGAGGAGGATCAGGATATTCCCGACAACTATAAAGGTTCAATCAAGTTGGGTTATTTAGTAGGAGATGATCTCAATGAACATCTTTACTGGGATTTGGCTACTGGTTTCCAGTTGGACAGTGGCTCTCAGACCATCACCTTACCTGATGACCTTGAGACCAAGAGAGATTACATTATCGTTCTCATGGGTAACTCTGGTAACGCTTCTCCAAGATTCCTGATTCAGGCTCGCAAGTAAACATTTGACCATATTCCTCTCTTATATACTAATGATATCGAATTGAATCATTACTACACTTTAAAAAGAATATTCCTCTCTTCATCTTTTTCTTTTTTTTGCACATAATTCTTAATTGTACACACATAACACTTTTTTTTATAATCTGATTTGTATATTGTTATGTATTATATTTCCTATCCCTAATTATTACTTTCGTTTTATTATATTTCCTTTCTCCTTCCCCTTTTGTACAAAGTTCTTTTTAATTTCATAAAAAAAGTCTTTATAAAAATA
This sequence comes from Backusella parvicylindrica, assembly GCA_024140155.1. Classification (NCBI taxonomy): domain Eukaryota; kingdom Fungi; phylum Mucoromycota; class Mucoromycetes; order Mucorales; family Backusellaceae; genus Backusella; species Backusella parvicylindrica. The sequence continues at coordinate 23,692 of VCJB01002925.1, read as the reverse complement.
AAATTCGATTCTTTATTGTTATTATTAAATTATTTAATTGGATTTGAGTCCCTGAACATCTCTAGCATGCTTCCTTAACTTTTTATGTGAACCAATACCAAAAAAGAAGGTGCTTATGGCCCATTTAGCAGTAGTAACAGGACTGTACCAGCCTCTATTGACACAAATCACGGTGGCAAGGAGACTTTCAACAGCGTGAGTAATAACAAGACCACGGAAGATTTTAATAAACAATCCTGCCCCCAGTTTATTACGCAACTGTAAAACCTGGGATGGGAATTGTCCAGCAAGATACGAATCTGATGAATAAGCCAAAAGCACTGTGGAACCAACAAGAGCACCAGCAGCAAGCATGTCCTTAATGTCTGGTGCAATAAAGCTATTCAAAGGCACATTGGGTTGTGGTGGCGTATAAATATCGGTGGCAGAGGCAACAACAGCTTTGGCAATAGCCTTTAATGGAGGTGGTCCCGCCAAAGAGTTAGGCTGGCCAAATTTTAATTTATTTTAGAATTTATCCCCTTTTTATATATTATATTCTTTTATATATAAACAAATATATTAAAAAAAAAAGGTACTTACAAGTCCAAGTGCTGTCTCTGCTTCCTTTGCCATAGCTTCTAAAACAGGTCTTATTTCTTCTCTCTTGGTCAAGGGCTGTTCAAATGGAATGGATACCTGTCCTTTGCTACCGTCGGGCAATTCATAATCAACGTTGAACTTTTGTGAGTCAATACTTTTAAAGGTTGCTTTTGTAGCCTCGTCAATCTTGCCAAAATAGCGAACGTATGCTAAATTAGTGGCTACATTCTTTGTAGTTAGACATTTCATTCATTCTAATCAATCAAATGTAGAGGTACCTTCATGTACGGACATGTAGCCACTGATACCAGGACTGTGTGGAGCAATGGGATCCATGATGTTTAAAGGAGAGGATGTATGAAATGAAAAGAAAATAAAGATCAAGATGGTTTTGAATACATATATATTTATTTTATATTTTTTACATAACCGTGAATTTACCCTATTCTCAGTTATTGTTGTACAACATACACAATGATAACCAGAAATTGCCTTACTTTGGAAATGGCTAGTATGAACTGACCAATAGAATTCACTTTAAAAGAAGCGCTCAAACGTTTGATTGGCCCGGAGAAATAGGCGAAAGACAATGGGAAACTCAACAGTCGAATCATGGAGAGAGAAATTAAAAATACATGTGTCTTAACTTGAATGATAACTCTAACCATTTCTATTTCTTGTCTATAATATGTCACGAAGCTCTATATATACTAAAAGTATACTGAAATCTAGCCATTGCCTCAACTTTATCAAACGTATATCAAACTGTAAAGCTATTTTGACTTTTAAATGTGTATTTATTTTCGTTAATCCAGCCATTCGGTCAGGAAATAACAAAATAAGAATACTTGCTCGCATAGCTTAATACCTTCTACCTTCTCACACCAGCAACTCTACTATAGCAATTTCTCTTTATGCTAGTTGATTCAAACTACTTTTTTTTTTATCAAAAATACATACTGTATTTTACAAAGGCTAAAAATAAAAAATGAAAAAATACTTGGTTATATAAGGCTTGTTAAACGCACTAAGCCATAAGTCCAAAGGCGTTCCTTATTTTGGTCTCTGCCTTTCAGCCACTTATTATGATTTTTATTGGCTGAATCAAACTGTGTTTTTCTTCATCTCCTTATTTTGTTATTTTGCTGTTTTTCTCTTTCTAACTTTTTGCATTTCAAATTAAACAAATGAACGAAATGACAACCTTTAGGCCGCACTTTAATACAGTATTTTGGTCACAAAAACAGTCAGGCACAGCACTCCCCGATTTTCAGACTGGCTTTAATATGCTTCATCAAAAACTAGGGCAAAGCAGAGTAGAAAATGAAGAATTTATATCGTTTTTAAAAGACCGTATTGCAATCGAAGAACTATATGCAACTAAGTTGAATGACCAAGGAAAGATAAAGAACAAAAGCATAGGTTTTGAGCGCGACGATGGCACTGGTTTAAAGAGATGCTTTACTAAACTAAAAGAAACGAGCACACACTTTGGTCAACATCATAACGCAACAGCAACCACACTTACAAATCAAGTGTTAAATCCATTACAAGAATGTCATGAAAAATACAAGCAAGATATTGCAAATTCAAAGCAAAATATGGAGATGTTTTTAAAACAGTTTGATTCTCTTGTAAAGGAGGCGGAAAAATCAAAAAGTGTGTATCACAAAAGGTGCAAAGAAGCTGATTGGGCTGAGGAGTTGGCATTAAAAAATGCAACAGTGGCTGCCGCTGTCCCAAAAGCAGTAACTGTAAAAGAGGAGGATATTGAAAAGAATGACACAACTATGCATGAGCCTAATTTGGTGCAGTTAGGTAGTGTCACTTTATCACAGTCAGAATTTGACAGCTTGGTTCGAAAAATGAGAGAGAGAATACCTACAGGCGAGCATCGAGTACCACTTCTTGGTCGCTATCAAAACACGTCATCTGGGGAAGACATTGCAAAATGGCTCCAGCATCATTTACCACAATGCAAGGATTCACCAGCCATGTCTGATATTGTTGGTCAGCAGTTGATTCAGAATCATCATATTTTGCGTCTAATTGGTCAGCGTGGAAATAAATTCATTTCTTCTCCAAACTCATTTTATCAATGGCGTATTACCGAAGAAGATAATGTGAGTATAACTGACTCCAATAGCACAGGGTCTCATGCATTAGGTGGATTTGTGGATAAAATCACAACGACCTCTTCAACTACTTCATCCACAAATTCAAGCGAAAGTGGGTTGGAACATCATAAAAAGGCAAGACGTGAAGCTGAAAAAGCAGATGAGTCTTATCGAATCAATATGAAACGACTAGATCAAATGCGTATGACAGTCGAAGAGGCCATGTTTTCTCATTTTACAGAGATGGAACAAGTTGAATTATGGAGAATCAAGCAAGTTAAACAACTTATTTCAACTTTTGTTGTAGGCTTGTCTAGTTCTATTCCTAAAGATAAAATTGAAATCGAAGAATTGATGGTGTACCAAGAGTCTTTGAAGCCTGATCAAGAAATTCAATACATTATACAACAATGTGCTATTTCTAGTTTTAACCCTAAAGCCATTCTTTATAGCAATTATTATCATGGATCTGCTCATGGTAATTGTATATCAGTTAAAAATGTTCTTTTTTTGTTTTTGTTTTTTAGTATTGGAGGTCTAATTGTATTTCATATACGTATATAATAGATCAAGTTTTTGGTATATCGTTGGAGGAACTTGGCAAACAAGGTGATAATAATGTACCGCGTTTTATATCATTCATTCTTGAAGCGATTCAAAAAGGTAATATTTATATATATATATTAGTTTATATAAGTTTTAAACATATAGTTATTATGATATATATATGTAGGTGCAGAAGAATTAAATCCAGATACCAGAGTAAAGCTATGGTCTACGTTATGTCCACTAGGACATATATATGCTGTTCACTCTGAGCTAAATATATCTAGTGATAGTCTAAAATGTGAAATATTTGAGGAAAAAGATCCAATACTACTAGCTGGAGTGCTACGACATCTTTTATTAGAACTGCCAGAGTGCCTAATGACATATGAATTTTACGATCTTGCTGAGACCTTTTTTGTGGGTGGTTAGTGTTTAATATTTTGTAATTATGACACACGAATTTATTGATAATGAAGTTTAATATAGATGAAGAGATTCTGATTCCAACTTTAAGCAGCATTATCGCAACACTCCCTGACTCCCATTTTTTTACGTTGAAAACAATTTTAGAAAACATTGCAAGGTCAGAATCTAATTATACATTCAAGGAAAAAAAAAAAAAGAGAGAGCGGGCTGCTAATATATAAAAATAGCTATGTAAAAAAATACTCTATGGCGGAATATGTCGTTGAGTCTATTTGCCAATCAATGGGACCTGCTATACTTCGACCTAGAGTAGAATCATACACTACTATAACAAGTAGGCTCCCTGTAAAACTATTCAAAAAGCTATTAACATTTTACGACGAAATCTTTTCGGACACTGCTTTAAAGCTACACATAGAAAGTGAAAAGCGACGTCATGCAAAACCACTCGTGGTGACAGAAAATGATATCCAAACTCTCTCAGAGGCTGCTAATATATCAAACAACAAAGGGTCTGAGAAAGAATATCGGAAAAACCCCAAACGCTCTAGTCTGATGTCGTTTATCAGACCTACTTCTGTCATGGGCGTATTTCAAAAAAATTCAACTCCAAATCCAACATCACCGAAACCATCTACAAATCGTTCTGTATCACTGTCCTTTGGCTCTTCCATCACTAGAAGCGACTCACCTCCATTATCTCCTAAAGTTCAATATTCTAATGATGCTCCTGATAATTTACAATCGTTGACCAGTCCATCCAAGACAGCTGCTCCAGTAGTCATGTTTGACATTGATGATGCAGTGTTTTCAAACGGTTTTGTATTTGAAAATAACAACAAAAGTGACGCCATATTGAAAGAAATAGATATTGATAATAATTATGCAGAAAACGGGGCACAATATAACCTTGATACTAACGCTAGAAAACAATTTAAAAATGAGCATATTGATGATACACAAATAACGTCACTCGAAGTTAAGGAGGAAATCATTGATTCCTCCTTTTTTGATGACGATGATGATGATTGAATAAAAATGATCTTATAAAAGTATACAAAATATCAAAAAAAAAAAAAAATGGTAAGATATGTAATACAGCCAAACTTATGGGAATTGGCGTTTTCTCAAAAACAATTGGCACATCTCTTTGGCGACTTTTTTTTTGTCCCTTTTCTCTTCATGATAACAATATAAATTATGGCTTAAAAGAATACTTATTTGAAAAAAATAACTATACTAGAATGGTTTCATGTTATAACAATTAATGATTTGGCGTTTAGAATGATTACAGAAGGCATAAGGGTCTCTGATAAGGACATTGTCACAGCCGTCACGAATTCTACTTGATAAGTTTTCTTCATTTATAAGTCTACTACAGTCAGACCTCGATAAATGCATACTCTAAAATCAGTATTCACGAAGCCAAAGGATTGGACGGAATGCTGAACATGTTTTCTTCAAAACTAGAAATCGTTAGAAATCACTAGAAATCACTAGTGATTTCTAGGTTTGTTACCAATTTATAGCAATTTCTAACGATTTCTACTAATTTTTTATTTAAAACTCCTAGCTAAAATTTCCCGTAGTGTTTAATTTGGCTATTTTGTATAAACAGTCTTCAGGGCTTCTTGCTGATCATGGCGTTGAAGTTTATTCTCTTTGATTTGAAAAGTATACTATGCTCTAAGTTTCTCACCTTAATCTTATCAATGCTTAAAAAATATTCTCTTTTATTCAACTCAACTTAATAAACATTTTACAATTCTAATTGAAAAGTTGTGCCATTTTTTTTTAAACAAATTGCCAAAAATAATCTAAACTCGAGACAAAAGGTTTCCAAAAGCAGACATTTAATTTTGACTTGAGGCCAATATCACAATTAGACTAATTGCTGTTAGAGATGTTTTACATCTGGTTTCATTTTTAAGAATAAATATATATATTATAGGTTATTTAGTTTAAGTTAGATAAACTTAGTGCGTCAAAGAATCTTCCACGAAAACGCTTATGTATGGTCCACAATACCGCAGTTAAATTACTTTTATTCTATAGTGTATACCTACTTCAAAAGTATAATCATAAAATGTGTATGATTTTATAGACGATCATGTAATAATTCCTTCCAATTCAAATATGTTCGTTTGCAGCAAATTACTGTTAAGATACTATTTGGATTCAATAAGCATCAATCTAAAAATATTGTAGTTTACACGTTGAATAATATGTATTTCCAATGAAACTATTATAACGCCTTTTCTCAGTAATATCGTGTTTGGAATTAGGTTCAAGACTCATCAAGATTGATTTATAAATAATTAGTATCAACTGATTATTCACTTTTGTTGATAATGAAGATAATTCATATCGTAGTAAGAAAAAGAAGATATTATATATGACGGATAGCATAAAGCTATCAACTCATTATGTTTATTAAATTATATATATATGTATAAAGGGGGAATGAAAGAAAGGAGAAAATATGAAGAATGAAAAAAAAAAATCTGTTGGTCTAGGATCATGAGAATGGTTATTGGGTGATAAAAAGATCTAATGAACTTTTTTTTCTTTTTTTTTTTAAAAAAAAAAACTATATACTGTGTTTATTCTCATTCGTTCCAACTGTTTCCATCATATACTATTATTTCAAAACAAACAATAGATTTCTAAGCATTCTATGACAGTTTAATTTGCTCCTTGGATCCATAGTTCAAATAGGCCTATTAATATTATGTGCAGTTTTCAAAATCTCGCTAACACAACCTCAGTACCTTGTACCGTATTTATATTATGATCGTTTGTAGTGTACTTCGATATCTATGAGCTTAGATGTGCTTTATTTTCAAAACTAAAACATAGAAAATGATATATATTTTGGGATTCGAATAAGTGAAACAGTTTGCCTTTTATTTCATATCTTATTATAGTATGTACTTTATCAAATTAAAAAAGAAAAGAATGACTGTTTTAGAAAGTTTTTGTGGTTTTTTGTGAGATTCACATGTTTGTAGAATGGGTATAGATTTAGTTTTGAACTTTCTATTAGAGAAGGAGCGATACTAATAAAAGCTGTATACGTTTCTTCATTCTATGAAAGCGAATATCCTATAAACGATTGTCTGATTATTGAATAAAAAAATAAATAAAAATAAAACGTGTCAGAATTAGTAAATACTATCGGCTGTCAGAGTATTTTTGTAATAAACGTACATATAGTGAAGATATTCAACTTGTATGAACCTATGAATTTATACGGTGGAGTAATTCATAAAAAGGTTCCTAATATCCTTTTCATATTTTGTTATTTTTGATTGCATAAGTTGCTATTTTTTTTAAAAAAAAAGATTACATCTAAAAAAAATTAAGACTAAAAATCTAGCAGATGTTCTTAGATGAATATTTTGTGATATGTAGTGGCCATCAGTTAAAAATAACTTTGTTAGTGGTGTATCTCGCAACATCAATATTCTGCTATAACCAATGAGAAGTAATTTTAAAACGCAGATTAAAGATGGTGCAATTTAAATCTTGATTAATTTTTATTGGATAATCTACGCAGCAACGCGAAATTATCGAATGAAATTAACAGAATTAATTTTGGTTACAAAATTCCAAATCCTAATATTCAGCAGGAGTGGCCGTGAGAATAATATCATGAAAAATCTTAAGCTTGGCCTTTACAACATTTAATGAAAAAGTCCCAAGAAACAAATTATGTGTTAGCGACTAATATTCAATGCTCTGACTCGTTCAATTAGAAATAATGACAATAAAAACACTTGTCAAGTCTAAGCGTAGCTTATTTACTAAAAAATTAGATGCGCATTTTTAATGTTATTAAAAACCATCTTCAAAGTTTGATTGATTCTATTATAACCTGGCCCTAAATATAGAATATTAAGAATGGGCCTTTATGATTATTTACTAGTCATTTTTCATGAAACAGTAAACATAATATAATATATATTAAAATTAAGAGATGCCATTATCATGGCCAAAATACCTTTTTTAAAAACGAAAAATAGAGAATCAATTACACAATAAAAGTATGGTTGCCAATGCTGTTAGAACCACCGAATCAGTTGCACGAAGATTTATATTCGATCAACATGCACGAATATAAATTTACATAAAAAAAGGAAAAACTGAGGAGGTATCACTTGATGTTTAACATTTGATCAATTCAAAATCTATATAACAAGATTAGAGAGAAAGAAACTAATATCAACTCGTTTGAACTTCTTCTTTTCGAGTCTTTTATACTTTTCAT
>VCJB01002917.1:0-10799 GCA_024140155.1 Backusella parvicylindrica | reverse complement strand
AAAAAAAAAAAAAAAAAATAGAGATGAGAAAAAAAAAAGACCCATCCTCCTCCGCCCTTACCTTGTAAAAACCTGCAAGACCTTCATTTGCTCTTGTTTTCTTTACACAATCCATCATACCACTATAGATTGGGTTGGTAGTGGACTGGGTTTGAAGACGCTAAATTATATATATTAAGCAAAAAAATTAATTTTAGTGACACTTGTATATTTCGCTTTTAATGTATATACTTACGACTTTTACTGTATCAAAAGGCTTTTTTGAATAAATAAGAATTAGCATTTCCTAATAGCAGCTGTCATGCATATTTTTTTAACTTACCTGACCAACAAGAACCTGAACAATACCACCAGCAGTTCCACTAATGCAATCCTTAACTGCTTGTGACATACTTTTCTTTGTATTAGAAAACTTTCATTGAATCAATATATATATATATATATATTTCCATTACCCAGGCTTAACATCATGGATATCGATGGTTTGTACTGTAACGGAGGCCATGTTTAATTATAAAGCAGGAAGTTAAAATATAGAAAACAAAAGAGGGGAGAAAGAAAGATAGGAAACATTTCAGATGATTTTATTTTCAAAACAAAAAAACAAAATATTTCCATAAAAGAAAAATTGATTTGACCAGCACAAATTGAATTGATGTATGTTTTTTGATGCGTTGAAATGCGTTTTGTGGGGGAAAGTTAAGTCACATCTTTTTTTTTCTTCTTTCAGTGATTATTTTGTTGAATTGGGTGTACCACAACTTTTACAGGTTCTTAACTCTTCACTGCTTGCAAACCTTTCAATAACAGGCTTCAGTTGAGTGCCTAAGTCAGTGCAGTGGAAGGATTCTTGATATACTATCTGACGGCATGATTCATTTTCACAATACCATCTTAACGTGTCTTTTTTTAAAAAATAATAAATGAGTCATCTTCTTCTCTATTGTTACACACTCTTCCTCTTTATATATTTATTACCTGTGTGATGAGGCAATCTTACTCTTTCAACTACAAGACCAACGGTATTTTCAAAACGAACAGGGTTATGAGGAGTGTTTGCTAAATAATAACAATAATACCAATAAAGCGTATATATTCAATATAAATAGTAATAGACAAGAGATTATATATGTATATAAAAAATCCTCCACACACCATTTTATTTATGTTTGTATAACTTACGGGGAAGCAAAAACATATCACCTTCATTTACATGAATATCTTTAAATTCACCATCATCCACTACTTTGATTAAAAGGTTGCCCTTGACTTGATAAAACCATTCCTGAAAATATATGAAAATAAAAATAAAAGAACGGAATTTACTGTTAACAGAATATAATAACAATATAAGCCCGCAGTATAACGAACAAACAAATATACATTACCTCTGTTTCATTAACATGATAATCTGTACGTTGGTTAGGACCTCCAACAACCATGATGATTGTATCTTCACCCTTAAACAATAAATAGTTGTTGACGGGTGGTTGAAGCTTATCTCCATTTTCGGCTAACCATTTCGTGAAATTAATAGGAGCTGAGAGCATTTTATATTCTGAGATTATAATAATAAAATAAAATAAAATAAAAAAGGAAAAGGAAAAGGAAAAAAAAAGCACGTAAAAAACTTTTATTAAATAGAAGTTTATAACTGAGCATATGTGTGACTAACATCAGATAACAAAATAGACCCTCACCTTTTGTTGACTTTTACATTAATGAAAAAGAACCAAAAAGGTGTATTACCCATACAAATTATGTTGAAGATATTCAGATAAATATATATATATAGCATTAAAAGAGGTTTTTATATACTGAATTTCATACACGTAGAAAAGGTATGTAGAAAAGGTATGTAGAAAAGGTATGTAGAAAAGGTATGTGCTATGTAAATAGATTTCATATTCTTGACTATATAGAAGGAGGCAAAAACCGGTTTATTCCTGCGTTATATCAGTATAACTATCTTAAATACGTACATAAAATATAAATTAATATCTTATATATATCACTCTATCACTATTGCTTCCCGTGCTTATATATTAAAAAGACACTTTTCTGTCATAAGTTTTAATTGTTAACGAAGTATCACAAACTTCAATGCCTTGTGAGACCATTTCTCCTGCCTATTAAACTTTAATTCTTTCAAAAAACACGAAGTGTCTCTCATTACTAATCTAATATTTTACAGTATTGGGTTTTTAAGAGTTGTGATAATAACTTAAATATATCTGCACCCAACAACAGCTGATTAGATCTGAATAAACAAGCCATTTTACATCATTTTTGGGTAGAAAAATAAAAGTTTCACTTATTGAAAATCATGCTAATTGCCACATATTTTCAGAAAAAGGATGTATTTCAATTTCTATAAGCTAATTAACTCTGTTTGGGAAGAGACAAGAATAAAAAAAGGGTAATTTAAAACCCATTATCAGGTAAATGTTTAATAATAAGAAATACCATCAAGTATTTATCGCTGGTTAACCTAGAACAATGTACTAGCACGTCTTTTTGCTATCTTCATGTGTCTTACCAATCCATCGGTTATAGAAGTCGGCCTATTTCAATGTCGGAATATATATAGTTGCTAACTAAGCATCAGTATGATAAACTGATGGATATTTTGATAACATTGATGAACAGGTAATTTAGATGAAATTATTTTTAGAGACTGGAAGATCTCCAAGTAAAAAAAAAAAGATATAAAAGATCGGAATAATTATCTTTTTCTCTTTTTTCTCTTTTTTCCCTTCCATTTCTTTTTTTTATTCCTTTTTATTATGTCATTCACAGCGGTTATTATCATATAATCTAATCATGATATACAAGTGTCAATATAACCAACAAAGAAAGTGCTTTGTTTATTTAGTTCATTTTATGGTTTTACCGAGTATTGTTTCGTTTATTTTAATTTTTAATAAATAAATATTGAATTGTTTATTTAAACGGATGCCAGTTAAACTATTTTACTTCAAGCATTACCAAAAAAAAATAGATCTTTTGTCATACGTAAGAGATCTTTTTTGAAAAAAGCGAAAAGGCAAAATCTATGAAATTTTCCTCTCTCCTGATTGGTTGAATAAAAGTCACATCTTGACAACAAAAATGAAAAAAATCTATCAATTTCAGTTAAAGTTTATATAAAAGTAAATAATTAAATAAAAATAAAAAAAACCTTCTTCCTTAAATTATTACATTATAATATATAATGGAAAAGCAATACGATAAAATCCTTATAAAAAACCTGGTATTAAAAAATGTTGCTGGTGTCGAAGCATGGCAGCGTTTAAAGTCACAGCCTGTCGTTATTTCAGTGGCCTTGTATACCGACGTTGCAGCTGCTGGAGATACTGATCATGTCACAAAGACAATTCATTATGGTCATGTTACAAAAGCCATCACAAAGTTAGCAGAAACACAGCACTTCACTACTCTCGAGTCACTCGCCCATGCTGTCGTTCACTTGGGATGTGTTCAGTTTGGTGCTGCAAAGACAAAGGTTGTTGTTGAACAGCCAAAGGCACTTCTACATGCAGCTGCCTCAGGTGTCAAATTAACCCGTGCAAGAGAGGATTTCCAAGATAGCGAAGGTAGTATCAGTAACAGCGTTGTGGAGACAACAGGTGAAGTATCTGGTTTAGGCATTGAGGACGAAATTTTTGTCAAGGATTTAAGATTGCATACCATTGTGGGTGTCAATCCATGGGAGCGTGAGGAGAAGCAGGTGGTAGTGATCAACATCAAGGTTTATCCATCTTCTTTACTTTATGGAAAATTGGTCAATGCAGAAGAAAATAAATCTCACAACTTGCGTACGATTGTCCGTACATTAACACGACACATTGAAGATTCGGGTTACAAGACAATTGAAGCGTTTGGTGTAACTGTAGCTCGCATTGCACTTGAAAAATGCCATGTGAACAAGATCACAGTTCGTGTTGAAAAGCCCAGTGCAATCTTATTTGCCGATTGTTCAGGTATTGAAGTCACCCGTGATCGTATCTGGCTTGACGAAACCCAAAAGACCGAAGTTGCAGACGGAAAGAAATTTATTCATAATATGGACCAGTTCAGTTCAGCCTCCAAAAATGTACCTTCAAATTACACACACACCGCTTATATTGCTTTTGGCTCCAATATTGGTGATCGCATTCAAAATATCAACAGTGCTTTAGAGTTGCTTGAATCGCAATGCTCGAGTGTAGTCTTAGATACCAGTTTCTTGTATGAGACACCACCCATGTACTATACAGAACAACCAGCCTTTTTAAACGGTGTTTGCAAGATTGCTACCTGTTTGGAACCATATGACCTTTTGGCCAAGTTGAAAGAAACTGAAAACGAGCTCGGTAGACAGCCTAACTTCCGCAATGGTCCCCGCCCAATCGATCTCGACATTTTGTTCTTCAATGACTTGATTTTGGAAGAGGAGACATTGATTATCCCTCATCAGCGTATTCAGGAGCGTGAATTTGTTCTTTGGCCACTTTGTGATATTGCACGCGATATGGAGCACCCTCGTCTATTCAAAACAAACGGTCAGCTTTTATCACAATTATTGAAGGTCACAGCGGAAAGTGAGGAGGGTCCACTTTGTATCGAAAAAGTATGTCCTATTCAAAAGAAGAACACAGGCAACCTTTGGCGTTGGAGTAAAAAAACATATGTCATGGGTATCCTTAATACAACACCTGATAGCTTTTCTGATGGTGGTAAGAACTTTGATTTGGATGTGGCAGTTGCAAGTGCTTGGAAGATGAAGGAGGATGGTGCAGATATTATTGATATTGGAGGCATGTCAACACGCCCAGGTGCTGATGACAGCTTCCCTGAAGAAGAAGAGATTCGTCGTGTTGTACCCGTTATTGAAAAGTTGAGAGCAGACGGCTTTGATTTACCCATTTCCATTGATACCTTCCGTGCCGGCGTCGCAAAGGCTGCCATTCATGCAGGTGCAGACCTTATCAACGATATCAGTGGTGGTTCAAGAGAACCCAATATGTTCAAGGTGATGAGTGAGTGTAATGTTCCTGTTTGTTTGATGCATATGCGTGGTGACGCGAGCACCATGATGTCCCAGGAGAACACAACTTATGAAAATGATGATGTTGTGGATGATGTATCTCACGTCCTCCATCAGTTGGTACAAAGGGCATTGGCAGCTGGTGTGCACCGTTGGAATATTATTATTGATCCTGGAATTGGATTTGCAAAGACTACAGATCAGGACTACGAGTTGCTACGTCATCTTAAGGATATGTCTCATGGCCAGGATTCACTTTTACGTGGTTTCCCTTCCTTGTTGGGTATCAGTCGTAAGAAGTTTATTGGGAAGACCATTGGTGTCGAAAAGGCTGACAAACGTACTTTTGGTACAGCTGGTGCCGTTGCTGCGTGTGTAGCTGGTGGTGCCAATATTATGCGTGTTCATGATGTGCGTCCTATGCGCGAAGTAATTCAAGTGTGTGATACTATCTGGAATATGCAAAAATCATAATTATAAATGAAGTGTAAATAGTCATTTTTGTTTTTTATTTTACCATTCCTATTATTTTGTTACTGTTTGGCAAATACCCACCCAAACTTCGTTTGGAAAAATTTTGAAAGATCTATCTGAATAAAGCTTTGAATCTTGCATTTCTGATAAAAAAAAAGGGGGGAGGGTTTAATTTAGATGTTCAAGCATATAAATATACCTGTTGTAGCGAGAAATTAATAAAGTTTTCTAACATATGAAAGTTAAAAGCAATTTATTATGGTTAAATATAAAGTTCGAATCCTTAGTTATTCCCCCAAAGATACGAATAGTTTATTTTAGAGCGATTGACGTTATTATTATTATTATTATTATTATTATTATTATTATTATTATTATTATTATTATTATTATTATTATAGACTGATATACATATATATATATTAAATAAAGAAAAGCAATAATAGTAATAATCTTCGTTTTTACTGGATTTACCACCCAGTTTCTAATTATGGAAAACTACTCTATTGAGATCGCTGGAGATGCCCATCTTGAGACTCAAATAAGGCTGTTTCTTCACATCTTCTTTATGTGTATCATTGAGTCTAATGTTTTTTGAAAAATAAATCCCTTATTATCGACATTTATTTTTATTTTTATTTATTTTTTCGATTCTTTTGAATAACATTCTATTAGATTACATTTTTTAATGATTAGTTTATTTGCACAACCAAAATAAACCGCCCAAAAGCGTAATGATAAAATATCAGAGTGAAAGACTGTTTTATTAAAGAAAGAATACGGATCAGTACTTATCAAGAGTTCCATTGGTTCTGTCGTGTAGTTTTGATAACATTTCTGTGATCTGTTATACTCTGTTGGTAGTTACGTATTGGCTAAATAAAACTTGCTATTCTTGACTATAACTAAGCCGCTATGACTTAAACGTTGATTGCAATAACCGAAATAAATAATTGGGGAAAGAACAACTTTATTGAAATAATATAAGTCCCAAATAAATATAAACTGATAATGGATCAAAAGGGGGTATCGATCTATAAATAAAAGACAGTTTGCCACAAATATAGATAATTGATTACTGGCTGTTGTTACTTAAGTTTTAAAGTAACGCTAGCTTATTCTCTTTTTTCTTTTTCTTCTTTATCATTGTCAAAATCTTACCAAGTTTCCAGAACTCAAATCCTTCAAAGTTCATTTTGCAAAGCAACTAGATGTATCAGTTTATTTTGAGAAAAAAAAGTTTGAAAAAGATTATTTTAATATTGACTTATACTTCCAAATAAGTGTCTATCTCTTTCTTATACTTTTTTGAAAATTTGTTATTCTTATTGACTGATGAATATAAAAAGAGCAATTGTAGATTGTTAGTCAATAGAGTACGGGAGGTGTATGTATTGGTTCATTGGCATTATTTAATTGCTTCGTTGATTTATTACATTAGAAGAAGGATGTCGAATGAAGTATCTTTGACTGTATTGAATGTTGGATAACTGAAAAAAAAATTCCATTCAAACATGAAATTCGAAAACAAATATGCTTCTTTACTATCTATCAAAATGGTATCAGCTATCTCAAAATATGGTAAGTCACCATTGATATTGCACTTCTATTAAAACAATTAAATCTTATTCTTATTTCTAATAGTAAATCATCACTTGCACACGACGTTGTAAACTTTAAATACTACTTTGATCTATTTTCTTGCTTCCAGATGCCATATTCTATTGCATAAAAAATCAGGAATCTTAAGGACCACTACATTAAGGACCACTAGTAACCCGAATTACCGGAGTTTAAATATGTCTGTAGTGGTCCTTAAGATTCATGTTCAAACATACCCACGAAGACTCTATAAAGAACCTTGTAAGCGCCAAAGATATATTGATGAGTACTATGTGTAAATACGACAAGGTTTATTTCCAAACTATGCAAAATTTCCATCTTTACTCGTTCCATGTTATCCAAAAAAAGATATCCTTGATTTGATATTCTGTTAAAGACAGATTACTTGGAAGACTGTTGAGTGCGGTTCTACCAAGGTTTCTTTGGTATATGCAAACAGGAAGAGTATGATTAAGGTATCTTGTTTGCCTTTATTTATGTAAGTACTCGATACCATCTTTTAATTCTCTTTTGTAATTTAATACTATATAATCCATTTCACTTATTACTAAACAGGATGTCATTCAAGTACTAGAAGAAATTACTGAAAGCCCTTAATAAGAACATATTGAATACAAAGAGGTATTTCAAGAGAATGTGATTAGAAGTATAGTCAACCCGAATGAGCTATCTTACTAAAGTTTATTTTTTTTATTTTTTTTTATCTTAAAAATATACTTTATTAATTAAAATGAAGATTTATATGTTGTAAAGGATGAACTGGGATACAAATAAATAAATTACTTATATAAAACAATTCGAATTTATACAAGACCTATTGCAACTAATAATAGTAGACCTTCTTTTAATAGTACTCGACAAAACTGGTGCTTTTGGAATTACTACTGTTAATGCCCAAATCAGCCATCACAAATATCCACACAAAAGAGTATATAAGCGTAAAATAATCGGAAAAGAAAAGGTAAAACAAGGTGGCTGTTTTATATACCTGTGATAAGTCAAATTAAATTTAAGTATTTAAATCTATCATTGACATTTTTAAAGTTTTCAAATGATATTACCTGTTTATTTTAAAAAAAATATATCATATATCATATAATATCTTTCCTTTATTTTAAAAAAATAAAAAAGATGAAACTTCTAATGATAATGTTCTGGTTTTCTTGTAACTAAAATATAGCATTACAAAGTTAGTTCCTTGATGGTATTATATCACTCTGCAATTACCACTATTGTTATTTTATGAAACATGAAAATTAGAAAAGAAAAAACCCCCCCTCATCCTGCATGGGTCACTATTCTTATTTGTATCCCCTCACTCTTGCACACATACACCCTCCTTATAATATAAAAAAATAGAAATCATTGAATATTATTATATTTTAAAATAAATTTATTATGAGGCACCAGGCAACATGAAATTAATAAGGTGATATTTTTCTTTTGTATATGTAGTTGTTATTAGTTTAAAAGATTAAATATGTATATTTATAAGGAATCGAGTTCGGATATATATAGAGAAAACTTAGAAGAAAGGAAGCTTGATAAATGTGTTTTCAGGTGTATAGAGAAGAGCAGACATGATATACCAAGCAGTTAAGGATAAGGTGAATGAGATCCAACCACCAGCTTGTGTAGTGGCAACAGATCCGGTGAAAGCACCAATACTGCCGAGAAGGAAAGCCAAGAAAACTTGCAAGAGGACAAGACGAATAAGGATAGGCTGGCGGAAAGTACCGAGAAGGAAAAGGAAAGCAGCAATAGCAAAACCAGCTTGGACAAGACCCATACATTGCTCAACAGCATGCATACCTCCAGCTTCCATAGCAAGAGCAAGGAATCCTGAGCTAGGCACCATCATGATACCAAATGTGAAGAAGAAACCAGAGAAGGTCAACATGGAAGTGGCAGCAAACATGTTACCATGGATCAATTCACAAATACCACAGATAAACTGACCCATGGCACCGTAACCAAATGCAACACCAACAGCCACCTGAGGTAAATTAGTAACTAAACCACTATTGAATAAACCAAGTACAAAAGAACAGAGAGCGAAAGCGCCGAAACCGATAGGTGCAGGATTGACATTGAAGAATCCAATTGAGGTATGAGCTTGAACAGGCTGAACTTGTTTATGATTAATATCAGAAGAGGGGATCTCGATTTCGTGATGCTGGATATCGGCTTTTTGATCAATAGAAGACATTTTTTTTTTAGAAGTATTGAATTTGTGTTTAAGTAATTGGTGGAGGGGGTTTGCTTGTTGCTTGTTGTTTTTGTTTTTCTTTGAAAAGAAGAAGAATGGGATGTAGAACAATGTGATGTTAAGGAATAGATCTTCGCCTATTTATATTGGTTTTTTAAATTACAATTGGACCAATCTTCACAAAAACATTTTTCTATGAAAAAGAGAGACTTACCAAAAAGAATATAAAAGGAAAGTTGTACAATCCGTACTTTATTTTCCCCACATTTTTTTCTTGTATCTCAAATGTCAGGAATCATTAAATTAAGACCATTTACCCTATCGTTTTTCCCAAGGTACAACCCATATGGCAATAAGTCAAACATAAACTTAAATTTTATAATGCAATCAATATTTAACTTTACACAATCATAGCGTCATTACGCATTATTGTATTTGTTTTTCCTTTTTGTATCATAAACATAGTAATTGATATACATTAACACTTTTTTTGATTCAGCATAAAGTACCAGGATTAAGAGTAAAACAATACATAAAACTATATACTATTGTGTTACAAAAGTTGTTATATATCTAAGTGTCATATATTAAGGCATTCCAAATCTTCTTTTTGAAAATAAAAGAAAAATACACCCACACACAAATACACGCAATTCAAGCACTTCCATAAAAGGGCATTTAGAGTTTGTCCAATCAAAAAGCTAAACTAGAGTACTTTCCCATGCTTCACCCAGGTAAATATCTTGAATAGGCAAAAACGATAATTTTTTGGGATCAAGGAGATTTTCCCTTTTATTTCGCATAGAAAAAAAAGTTGTATATGTAATTTTGTTCTATAATGGATATTTTAAACAATCTGACATTCGCGTATCACTTGGGAAGTAATTTTCTCTTTCTCTCGCTTTTTTAGTATAATTAAGTAGAAAAAAGAAAATCTTCTCCTTTTAAGCCACAGCCTTTATTTCTGTTTCCTTCTTCTTCCTTTTCCAAGATAAGAAACTGATGGGCGGGCTCTAGATTTCATGAAATAAAAATAAAAAAAACCTAAAAAAAGATTGGATGGAGGGAAAGTGTGTTTGTAAGCGATAATCCCACGAAGCCAGCTACCAACAGTCTTTGATTATAAGCTTGTAGAATGCATTTTTCTGTGTTTTTATGAGGACCTTCTTCTTTTTCCGTTTTATTAACATTTGTTTCGAAAAAAAAATTCCTTTTCTTCCTTTTTCACATCACGCCTATAAAAGGTCATTTTACAATGACTTCCCACAATATGTTTTTTTGTGGTATTCGAATCCATACAATTAATTTAAAGTTTTTTTTTTTTGGTGTTTCATTTATTGAATCCAACATGTCTGGTTATACCTCAAACCAAACTTTGCTTTTATTCAAAAAGGATTTCTTGAGAAAAGAATAAACATTTGTGTATTGCTTGTTTTTTAAAGTTTTTTTTTTTTTTTTTTTTTT
>VCJB01000154.1:0-15326 GCA_024140155.1 Backusella parvicylindrica | reverse complement strand
CTGGGTTATTTTTTTTTGGTTTTTTTTTAAAAAAAAAAAAAAAAAAAGTTCTCGCTCTTTCTTGCAAAATTTATCATGTTTTGATTGGCCAACTGAACTTTTAAAAATAATTTATATTTTTTTGTCCTTTTGGGTAATAGTATGATGGGTCAGAGGGAAAAAATAATAAATTCACATTCCAAAAAATCATGGACTTCCTTTTAAAGCTGCTTTGATTTTTTTTTTATATTTTAGGAAATTAATTATACAATTTTATTGGGCGGTCTTATTTTAAGGTATACAAACCATAACAAAATCATAACATACCATAACAAATTTATTAGAGTGTATATAGATCCTTATCGTGTATATCTGATATTTTCAGGGTTTAAGTGAAATATAACAGGGTAAAATTGCATTTTTGATTTGATTCCAATATTGAGTAAAATAAGCATGAAACTATTTATATGAGGATTAAAGTTGAAGGTAAACCCTTTTTTTAAAACTTCTCATATATTTATCTAATTTAATATGATAGCAGTTAATACAGTTACGTTTTAGAAAAAAGTATGGGTCAGTTTTTAATATGTTTAAGCTATGTTTTTTTAGTAGTTTTTAAATCTAGTAAAGGCTAAATAAATAAGTTTCAAACACTTCATTTGAACTACCAAAAGTAAGTAAATTCATTCTTTTAACCGTTAAACTTGAACTTCTGTTACTTAACTTTATAGATTTTATAAATGATGAAAAAACGTCTTTATTATTAAAAAATCAGATGACATATGGTAATACTAATTTTTTATTAAAAATTGTTAGTTTTCTTCTTCTAAATTTGGAATATATCCTTAATGTCTGAATGTTCTTTTTTTTTTAAAATATATATATTGCCTATTATTAATCAGTCTTAGAATAATAAACAGCCTTTCTTTTTTTTTCATTAGACTCTCCTATCTGATTGTTAACATTTTACATGTGATAGTGGCAAAAATGTGTGACAGAACCTTATTTATGACAATGCAATTTCAAGAGATCATTAAACTTTTGTGCCTTGTTCATATGATTTTTTTTTAAAAACAATACCAATACTTTAACGTCTTTAAATATATTCGACATTAAAATCCAAAAAGCTCATAAGGCAATTTTATAAAGTAAAGAGATAGATTAAGAGAATGGTATATTGTTGTTTTATTTTTCTAACAATTATCGATTTTTTTTTATGCAAGGATAAATTTGGGTGAACATCAACTAACTAATAGAAGAGATTTAATGGGAAAACATGTGAAGATAAATTGAATATCCTTAAGCAGCACCAGCGACCTTTTCAGTTTGGATTTTCTTGGCTTCATAGTGAACAGCAGCGATTTGAGAAAAAGTTTGAGAAGCGATACCTTGAACCTTCTGTCCAGTGGGAGACTGAAGAGCAGCATTGGCAGTGGTCTGAGCAGATTGGGCAGCATTCTGAACTTTTTCTTGGATCTTGTACTTGTTATCAATCTCTACAGCCTTGTCCCAAATACGATACTTCTCATCAATCTGCTTAACGTTGTTCTGGAGAGAGGCGAGATATCCAGTCAAGCGAGAGCTGATGCTATATTTACCATCATATTCCAACCCCTTGGCGACAATCTGGTCTTGGATCAAGTAACCACTGGCCAACATTTCGGCGACAATACGAGTTTTGGGTTTGGACTCTTGGTTGGTGTTATTTGCCTCACCTTCAGTAGCCTGTTCTTCCTTTTCTTCGTTGGCAAGGGCATCAAAGTAAGGAGTGGCAATAATGTGGCATTCGTCGATCAAAGCTACAAAATATGAAGAGTTAATATTCATATCACCTTACGCATGTGTTTGTTAATTTTCTTACCATTGCTAAGAAGAGTAGCAGTCTTGGCAGCAGATTCACGTTCAAAGTTGATCAAGGCAACTTGATGAACACCATCATCATCCCTGAAACACACAATTTTTTTTATATATAAATAAACATTCCCTCTTGTTTTTCTTTTTGAAACTATCCATTTTTTTTGTTTTGTTTCTCTATACTTACTTGATCAATTCAAATTCGTTAATCTTACCACAGAACAAGAAGAACTCCTTAACTATTTACACATATAACACCGTTTAGTAACTACTCGTTACAGATACTTTATATAACCCAAATTACCTGTCTTTTCAGAAGATTGCTCAGAGATGTTCTTGACAAGAACAAGGGTGGCAGTAGGGGTTTGAGGAATCTATATAAATATGTAAATAGACGAGTTATATATAAATTATAACCTAAATCAATGTAATAATTTACGTTAATAGTCCAGTTGGGCATTTTTTTTGTGTGAATTCAAATAAATCTAAATAATATAATATTAAATAATATAGAAAAAGAGAAATTCAATTTGAGCAGACTTGATGCTTATTTATATAAGCGCGTAATTATTTCATGTGATAAAAGTCAACTCCTAGTCCGTGCTTCAAATGAAATCACTGCCATGTGATGGTCAACATATCGGCATGTGAAATCTGCTTGTAATAAGTTACCTCGTGCTATGAGGGTTATGTGCTTCATGTTATTGTTTCAAACTTTTCTCTTGTCTTTATTGATATACAACTGGCAAAGGCATATTTTACAAAATGGCGATTTACTATTCAGTTTAATGATCTAATTCAGGTTTCTCAACTATATTTTAAAAGAACTGAGTGTTTTTGTTTTATAGAATTTCGAATGTTACACATGATGATATATCAAGCCCCAACAGTTTTTACCTAAAAGAACATTTTGTCCTTTTCTTTTTTAAAAAAATAAATAAATTCCAACATCATTACCAAATCAATGCACCAAAATAAGAAAAAGAAAGGCCTGCTATTCTTGAACAATAAAATCATGGGTTTGTAGAACCTCATCAATTTATTGGGTTTAAAGTTTTGTCATTTTGGATAAGCATATTCTTTATACTTGATATAGAAGAATATATGAAAAAAAAACATATCTTCGGTAATATAGCGTAATGAACTAAAATGATAAAACAAAGCTATGACATGCTTCAAATCAGCCAACGATAGCGTATATCATTCAATTATGAAAAGTTATCCTTCCACTGGAAGTGGTGTAAATGGATGTATAACTACAAATAAATATATACATATATGCACAGGCACACTAGTTTTACTATATATACATAATATAAGCTATTTTCAGTAGGTTGAGAAGTTAAACTTATATGGTGAAGATGTATAACAGAAACAGATCTTAAAACATAGGCTTTCCCCTGTTTGTTATTTCAGAGATATTGCAAATACATGAATGACTTCACGATTATTGTTATGCTCAAAATAGTCTAAAATACCTATGATTCATAGATTAATAGGCTTAATAGCGTTGAGAGACTATAAAATCATATGTCATTGGTGTAATTCATAGCTGATCTGCACTTGGAAGGAATATTGATGAAATTGATGAATCGATTTAGTCTAAATAAAGAAATTGATGGTATTACATAAGCAAATCGGTGATGGAAAAAAGCTAATTATGGGGACTTCAAGTTGCTTTATAAATCAAGTATACTGCTTTGATTATAAGCGTAGTGTGGTAAAAACAATAAAAAAAAAACGTATAACATTAAAATATTACAGTGATTTTATAAATGATAGTTACAAGTGATGATTATTTATATGAATTGTGTAAAGACGTAATAATGCATCATTTATTATGAGAAATGAACATATCCGCAAGTATCTCGTTAATTTTCATTTTAAAAGAAGATGGAATATTGAAGTTTCGAAGCTATTGAAATTATCGAGAACATTCTAAGGATGCAATTGGTAGTTGAAGACAGGCTCTCAAAAGTATAAATGGGCATCCATCATAGTTACATTATAATCACCCGAATGACACCTGTTTATATGTACTGGACTGATAAGACATTACTATCCTGAACGAATATACAAATATGAAAAATACATTGAAAGTAGTAACGGAATAATCTATTATTAAATAAATGCATTGAAACATAAAAGGTACTTACTTAATATTACGTATTCAGCATTTTGGTAACTATTGTCAAAAGTAAAAGATATGGTGAGTATTATTTTTTGTTATCAAATCTAATGCAAATACTGTTATTTTAACTAATTTCTTTTATCTATTTTTCGGATAGAAAACACACAAGTAATTATAAGATATAAAGTAAGATAAAAATGCTGCCTTTGTAAATGCTGATCCATGTAAAATTTCTTTTGTCTGTTTTTATACCATTCTTCCTTTTTATAATAATACTTTAGTGTGTTAATTGCTTTGTGTCTAATATATACTTCTTTATATATATAACAAGGATCAACTAATACTTAAATAACAAGATAAAACCTCCTATATTACCTTTTCTCTTCATTTTCTTTTTTTTTTAAGAAAAAAAATTCCTCACTGAACTAACCAGGCATGTAATACAAATTATTTTAGTTCAGCAAAACTGTGTTTTTGAGCCACATGATGATAAACCGGCTAGATCTATCTTAATTCTGCTTTTAAGAAGGAATATATCTTTGTTTATCATGATACCATTCGCTTCTATGGTCGCATTATTACACATTACAAGGATTAAATCATTAAAATGTTTATATATATATATAAATCTCGTTTTTGTGCCAATTGTTTACAACTATATAACGTACGCCTGATCGTGGTGAGAGCCAACAAATTTAGTTTTAATATTTTCTGTACATTTTTTTGTATTGCTGCTCTTTTAATCAAAAATATACCTTGGAAATGGTGATTATAGCTGATGAATGATCGTTACTTCTTATGATATAACGAATAATGTTATTGTTACACATAACGTGAGCTCGTTCCCGAGAACACAAAAAAAAAACTTCTCTTTTACCCAGCATGTTTCGTACATAGATCTCCATTTGTGAAACCGCAAAAGCTCTGGTCTATTCAAGTTTTTGATGATTAAAAGGATATATTTATTTGATTTAAGAAGTAAAGAGATAATGATACAGTATGACTTTTTTTTTTTTTCGTAAAAAAATAAATAAGAGTAATAAACAATAAGAGTAATAAAAAGTAAAGTATACAAAGTGATTAAGAAATATCAAATAATAAAATTATTTTACGCTAACTGAACCTGAACTTGATTCTTTGTTACTGCCATCAAGTTTTTTATCTTCTTTAATCTCTGTTTTTTGGTTTATACTCTTTTCAAGATCACCTTGTTGCTGCTCCTTTTCATGACGATGATGTGACTCTATGGATCTCAAATCATCCTTGACTTCTTGAGTGGCAAACAAGATTTCAACCTGTTCCAGTGAGAGACCCTTTGTTTCAGCAAACCATACATAAACCATAGGAATAAAGAGAAGATTAAGAAATGCAAATAAGATGTAAGTCCAGAATGTGATGTATTCAAACAGAACAGGTGAAAGCATAGCAACAACAAAGTTGCCGAGCCAATTTGCCGCCGTTGAGAATGAGTTTCCTTTTGCACGTAAACCGGTTGAAAAGATTTCTGCAGGATAAAGCCAGGCCATACCTAACCAACTTGCACCAAAAACAAAGTTGAAAAGCATAGTAAAGGTAACTGCTCCATTACTAGCATTTTTGCCAAAACCATCAGTGTAAGCTTTTTGACAGCCACCAATACAAATAAGTGTTATTGCTTGAGCAACAAGCCCCCAAAGCATAATTTTACGACGACCTACACGTTCAACAATCACAATAGGAAGCATGGCACCAATGAAATAGACAACAGAGTCAACACCAGCCATAAGCATGGCCATGGTTTGAGTCATACCAGCTTGAAGCATTACATCCGTGAGATAGTATGTAGTGACCTAATATCTAGAGATTAGTTTTAATGTTTTTAGAAAAAAAAAATAACTTACATTGATACCGCTGAGCTGTTGAATGATTTGACTGAGCATACCAAGCAAAACTCTCTTACGGTTATTAAATTTACCCTTTGTAAACAGATCTTTATAAGAAGAAACACCTTCACGAAGCTCAAGTTCAATACCATCTCTGATCTCTTCATACTCAGAGACACAGCGAGAATGGGTAGTGTCACCATCAGTCCAGAGTCTTGCCAAAACAATTTTAGCGTCTTCGTCTCTACCTTTTGAAACTAGCCAGCGAGGAGTCTAGTTTTTTTTTTTTTTTCAAGTGCATGTGAGTTATATAATGCGAGTCATTTGCATTATGATAATCTTACCTCGGGTAAAACAAATGTACCTGCAATAAGTAGCAAAGCAAATACGTTTTGAAATGCGAGTGGGAATCTCCAGGCAAATTCACCTCCTACAAAATGCAAACCAAATTCGAGCCAATAAGATATACCGATACCTCCTACAATCATTGCAGACTCAAAGCAAACGTGAGCACCTCTAGACTCGGGTGGTGAAATCTCTGACTGGTACACTGGAACTGTGGCTGTATTCATACCATTTCCTATGCCTGTGATAATACGACTAACAACCGTCATGGAAAGACCAACAGTTGCAGTCTGGATAATAGCGCCAATCATTAAAATGATGCACCCTAGCCGGATCGTGTTTTTGCGACCGATTATGTCACTAATTTTACCAGTGGAGAGTGCTCCAAACATACATCCAATCTCATACAATGATACCATGGCACCAACTACTGCTGATGAAGGTCTACCCATTAGATCAAGGAAATGATCATTGGTGACAATACCCGACATGACTCCCTATTTATCACTTGTATTAAATGATTGATCATATCTAATGTTCTCAAGCTTTAAATATATACCTGATCGAAGCCAAATAGTAGAAAGCCAATCGCCGCTAATAGCGTAGATCCAAAAAACAGGGCTTTCCCTTGTAGTGCCATTGTCAATAGAGACAGAAAATAAAATAAATAAATAAAAATAAGTAGAAGTAAATTAATTAAATGGATAAGTAATCAAAGGGGGTTATATACTTTTTTTATTATTATTATTGTAAAAGATTCTAAACTATTCTTTTTCAAGATATCTCTATTTTTTTTAAAAATAGATAAATATATAGTGACGGATTACATTGTCACTAAAAGTGGATACTAATACGCTAAGATGGAAATGGTAAGAAATTCAAACATTTTGTATCAAGGTTTGTGTGATTTAATGTGGGATATTGCGTGTGTGTAATCTTCTTCGTACACAACTACTGAGTTTAACAACTTTATCTACAAATGTTTTGAATATCTAAGGGAAATTAAAATGTATCTATACTATATTAGGAAGGGTTCAACTCTTCCGTTATACCTTTATACTTTTCTTTTTTCGACAGATTTAAATGGAGATTATTTTTTTTTCAAAAGAAAAGGGGGAAAATAAACAAAAAGTGTAATTGCATGATTTTTTCAAGTAAAGAAAAAAAAAAGTCAAAAAGAGATAAAGTATGTTTACTATTAAAGATAGAGTGAATATAAGCTACAGTTACTCGACACGATATCATTTGCTCGCTTGCACCCGAAGTAGAATGATATGATCACACATTCGATATCTGCATTGTGTTGTTTATGCTGAAAATCAGAAAAATAAATCAGAAAATAAAGCCACACACAAACTTTTAACGTACATTGTAATATGACTAGTAATAAACTACGAAATTATAACTTTATCATCGCTTTACAGATATAATATTAAAAAATGAAGCAAAAAGAAAAAAGAAACACGTATTTAATTAAAAAAATACGAAATAATATGTATAAAAGCATTTCATGCACTATAAGCAACGCATAAGCAACAGTATCGGTATTTAAAAAAGAAACGAATACGTTGCCCAAAACCCAGTTACCAAGGATTCAGTGACTTCAAAAATAAACAAATCATTATAACAAGATTTGAACAAGAACACAGCAGACATAAGAAAGGCATATGCCTTCCTATCCATTCAACTGTTTGTGTTAAAATTTCAACTATATAACATTTTATTTACTTGATATCGCTTATATTCTAGATTAAGACATTAGTTTGTTTAAAAAGATGCTTATGACCTACTTTTCTGTTAATGAAAGCTTGCTTTCTACATACTACTTTTTTTCTGCTTTCTATTTTTCTGTGAATTTTAACAATTGGCCATCACGAGATGGTAATGTTTCTTCACATAACTAATATAAAATATTCTATTAATATGGGGACGCAAATTAGTTCGATTCTATAAAAATAACTTGTAGCTCGCCTTCCCTTGGGAATTAATTTATGTTTCTCTCTGTGTCCACTACTTTTTTGTTCTCTTCAAAAAAAAAAACAATGCAAGACATATGTAAATGACCACTTTCTCATGAAATGTTGGTATATATATATTTATAAACTTTTTGCAATTTGTTTTTTTAATAATGACATGGATGGTGCCTGGAGTTCATTTACTTGAGATAAACCTATAGCATGAACTATAAGCAGTAATAAATTAATTTATTCAGCATATAAAACACCATCATGGCGATTCATTTTTAGCCATTAACAGACTACCCAAGTAGCATAATCCTTTTTTCTGAAGTGGGTTACATTATATGACGCGTTGGTCTGAAAAATCCCGGATATGTCCTTTTTTTCTCATAAAGAGAGTAAAAAGACGATCATTCTAGAATCTAATTGCAGAAAAAGCAAGCAGCTTCTATTTATACGTGGATATAATCTTAAAAAGGTATATATTTTCAATCTCTTCAATAGATTTATGCAAGTTATTTTTTTTTCATAGAATTTTATCTTTAAATAAATAGATGCATTTTTCCAATGTTATGTGAGTATTTGTGTTTAAACAATAACTTATTTCATTTATCCGTCTATTAATTACTTTAAACAGAGTTGTGTTTGTTTCAACATTAGAACATTATGAATGAAGGGAGTAAGCTTTCTCGTTGCTCTAAATGAATTGATTTAATATATCCATATCTTGATCTTCAGCATTATTTGCCTTTTTTTTTCAATATATAGAAATAGTAAAATGTGTGGAATGGAACTATGATTAACCTATAGAAGTTTGGTTTGTCACAATAAAATCAAAGAATTTCTTATGTAACGTATCATATGAACAGATCCGAAGGAATGGATCTTGAATAGATTAAGTTATATAAAAAAAAAAAACTTTTCGAAGAATCTAACATGTTGATTACCAGAATATTGAAAGAAAAGTGGGTGTCATAGCTAATAAAATAATAATAAGGATATGACTCAAAGAAAGAGTATATCCAAATACAAAAAAAAGGTATATTATTATAAAAAAATATGGTGCTATTACTATTACTATAAAGTCAAATATCCTTCTATTTTACTAATATTTCTCACTCTAATTGACTTCCCTTTTAATGAAAAACGTCAAATTCCAAAAATAAAAAAAGGGGAGACACATGACTCGTACAAATGGCAGTAACTTATTTTTTAGCGCAGATCTAAAAAAAATTGGAGGTTGTGCAAAGAGTTCAACAAATAACATGACTGTAAACTTTCCGAAACGCAGAATACACTTTTTTCCGGCTTCGAAAGGGCTCAACACCTGTCAGTTTTCAATCCACATCACTTTATATACATTTTTTATTCATTTTGAATTTATTTAATATAATCATATTTATTTATAGGCGTAAAGTATATACAAACACAACAAAATGTTGAGTCATTTTCTAAAAGTAGCGCTGTACATTTATGATGTTCTAATTCGTATCCCTAACAACCACTACGAAAAAAAAACTAATCGTTTCCAATTTTCTCCCAAAAGTTGCCATTTTTCTTCATAAGGTTACCATTTTTTGACAAAAACATGAACTTTTTGGCAACCTTTTTTTAATCTGAGAATAAATTTATTTATGGCTGCTTTTCCAGCGGTGAAAAAGGAGAAAAGTGAAAGAAAAGGTTGCCAATTTTCTTCATTTTTTTTTTTTTTGAAAATCCCCGCTTAAATTTTTCGTTGTGAACGTCTGTGACTGATTCTTGAGTATATATTACTTTTATTTTTCGCTTTACAAATCCACCTCTCTTCTGATTTTCTTCCTTCCACAAGGCTGATCTGACTTGATTATCATAATATGGTTTTGGCCTTCTCTTTAACTATTTTCTATCTTTGAGAACGAATTACAGCCTAGTATTCTGTAATGTTGGTGTATATATTAAAAATGTTACCTCCCAATCTGTTTACAGGACTCAGAAAGAAAGTAAAAAGGTCCACAGCTTTTTAGAGCACCTAATATTATTGTGTAATTAATATATTTACATGTGATTATTGAAACATTCTGCCCCAGGATATAAGAACGATGGTCACTCAAAAACAACGGCACCAACAGATCAAGAAACTGTTGATCTGGTTGGGCACTACACCGTTTTTTATGCTCAGCAATTTGTTTTTTGATTATCATTTTTATTGAAGTGAATGTATTTCCATGATAAAACCACAACCAACGTTCTATTGTACATGTTTATGAATCTTAGTTTATAACAATTTCATTCAATAGCTTACTTAAGTATTTTTTTTTCTTTTTTATATTTATTTAATTAGAACGATTGAAAGGAGGAAGGAAGTACAGGTTTTAGTCTATGGGCATATATATATATATGAACGAAGGTAGGAAAACGAGAGTGAGGAATTATATCTTGTCGATTTGGTAAGGGTGGTAGGAGTATATGTAAAAGAAAAGTAGGAAGTAAGGTTGTCACAAGGAATATTGAGTAGAGGAGAAAGGATTGAATTATAAAAGAATTCCTGATCGGGCGTTCTAATATTGTATTGTTTATTATTACTCGAATTATAAAGCCCTAGAAAAAAAAATATTTATCTAAAAAAAAAGAGGGTACATGTAAATAATGGTTGTTGAACGTTATCACTTGAAAAACCACATATCACAACCGATTTCCAATTTCTATTCATATACCTACATTAACGTTTCCAAAATTTGCAATACGGAAATTGGGTACCTTGCTTAAAGGTACCCAGTCTAGATTACGAAGCGAAACGTTCAGAGAAGGACCCGTGTCCAATTTTATTGTGTAGTCAGAATTAGGGTGATAGCAAAATCAATGTGTGTGTCGGGTAAACAACCCAATAAACCGGACAAAAACATAAAATAATTGAAGCTGTTTCAAAAGCGTTAGTTAGTAAAACTTTGAAATCTTGGTAGTTTTGTGGTGAATTCTTACCTAAAAATAGCAGGTCAATTCTTTGAACATAAGATGACGAACGATTAGTCAAGGTCTCCACCGTGAGGATTTTTGGCCAGGTCGAATTGACATCCAACTACCAAATTGCCTCCAAGGTTTTCTCACCAACAGCAAGGACTTTCTCTAATGCCCAGACACATTTGATGGACATTCCATCCTTTTAATGACATTTTATCATAAGCAAATTGACTTGGAAATAGCGTTTATATGTTACAGATTTGTATTGAGTTTATGCCTTTCCTGGACACACAACGATTTATTCTTAAAAGATAATTGATCAACAAACATGTATCTTATTTTTTTTTAACATATAAATGGTAGCGCCACAAAGAGACAGCCAGATCAACCGAAGCCTTATCTCGTGGAACTCCCAATGCAATTGTATCCACATTAAATTTTGACTCAATTTTATGGTGTGACCAAATGGAAGAGATATCATAAACAGGTATATGCTTAGCATTCTTTGCTTCGTGTAAAGAAAAGAAGGATGATTCTGGATTGGATGATAGTAATAAAATGCATTGATATTCGGTATCTTTATCTGGAATCGATGTCAGTAACTCAAGCCTGTCCAAAGGATATTTACAAAATGATTTATAGGCCCCTTCTACCAATTCGGTTTTAACATAATTCGACATATCCGAGCGATAATTGACATTACTTCCAAGTCGAAATACACTTTTATGAACTTGTCAAACACACGTTATTATCGATATATATACATATATATTTTGTACATACGATTACTTACGTCCATTTTTAATCCATTCTACTATATCTTGACTTACACTAAGATAGTATCCTTTACCACTACATTCATGTCGTTTACCTAGTGTTGGATACGCCCATAATTGGTTTGTGGCTCGGTGCCATCCAATACCAAAACGTACAAGAAGTTCTATAGATGCTCCTTAGTATCCGTGTATATATTTACTACTATTGTTGTTATCTTTTACTTGAGGGAAATATTCTTCTATGAAAGGCGCACAGTCGTAAGGGAGATCCTAACATGGCAGCTAAACAACAATCAGTGAAAGAGAACGTTTTTTTTACTATTAGTGTCTTTCATACCATAAGGACTTGTGATTATTCTTTTTTCAAGCTCGCTTGGAGCACCTCTTTTATTTATCGGTAGCCGTTTTGACTTGGGTGTTTGTTCTTTCAAATGTCCAAGTAACTTTAAGAATTGGTTTGGCATTTTGGTTTTAGAATAAATAATAACAATAATAATAACAAGAAAGATAATAAAATGA
Organism: Backusella parvicylindrica; assembly: GCA_024140155.1. Classification (NCBI taxonomy): domain Eukaryota; kingdom Fungi; phylum Mucoromycota; class Mucoromycetes; order Mucorales; family Backusellaceae; genus Backusella; species Backusella parvicylindrica. Next base: position 2,965 of record VCJB01000154.1, on the reverse strand, counting down.
GAGTTTTGTATATTTTTAAAGCTCAGAAAAAGCCTCTTTTTCTTTTGTTATACACTTTGATTAACATGGATGAGGAAGAAGAAAAACGTAGATTCCAGATTGAACTTGAATTCATCCAATGTTTATCAAATCCTTGGTATTTAAATAGTAAGAGGCTGAACGAGTAAAGCTAGACACGACTTTAATTTAATTACTTTTCAGATCTTGCACAACAGCAATACTTTAAGGATGAAGCGTTTCTAAATTACCTTGAATATCTTCAATACTGGAAGAAACCAGAGTATGCCAAATTCGTAGTGTAAGAGCGCAGTTATTATGTAAAGAAAATAGATATAGGATTTAATGATGATGATTTATTGTCATTTTATTTTAGATATCCTCATGCATTATACTTTTTGGACTTGTTACAAAAACCACAGTTTAGAGAATATATCAGTACTTCTGAAAATACCCAAGAATTACATCGAATGCAATACTATCATTGGCAATACTTACGTAATCCACCTAAACCATCAGAAGAAAATGAAGCCGAACAACAAGAATAATAATAATAATAATAATAAAGGGATTTTTACAAAAATATAATATTTATTATTATAATAATATATTTATATTCTTCCTCTTCTTAAAGCACGCGCTTGTCTCTTCTTTTCTTTCGCTTCCAAGCGTGCTTTTGCTCTTCTTTCTTGTCTAGAAAGTGGAGAAGATTTCTTTACACCATTGGGTGGAAGGACTTGAATCCATTCAGCGTCTTCTTCTTGATACTCATCGTTAAAAGGCTCTTCTTGTAATTGCTGTGTTGAATAGAATAAAGTAAACCACTGAGGGATCATAAAAAGTGCGTGTGTTTGATTTGATGACGAAGTGTAATAATAATTAACGACGACGACAAACAAAGGAAACAAACAGAAGAAGAAGAACAAGTCTTGGTGTTGTTGTTTTTCTTAATAAATAATAATAGTAATAATGTGATAAGATCACATATCGTGATGAGATCACATAAACTGTCATCCTACTCTTTTATGTTAAATAAATAAATATACTCTCTTTCCGGAAAGTGAAATCATATCAAGTGGGGATTGATGTCACACAAGCTCGATAATGATTGTTCAGAATCGATGTCATATTTGTTGAAGCATGCGTGTCGTTGCCATGATAAATCAGATGTATTGTCGCACGTGGATAAAGAACAGCATCGTCTGCTTTTACGCAATTTTTGTCTAAACTGGCTCAAAAAGGAAACAGTGAGATAAAGGTCATGAAGACAGAAACCAAAAGACTTTTCAAGTCATTTTTTGACATGCACCAATAATTTCATTTGAGTACTTGACTTTGAAGCTTATTATAATTTCAATGATGTATTTATGTTTTTTTAGGATTTATTAAGAATAATTTAGATGAATACAATCCAAATTATCGTATTCTGTTTGTAAAATGACATATAATCAAAAACAAATACACGAGTTTCAAACTTTGTTCGCTATAAAACGTCTGTGCACACAAACAGTTAGAAAGACAAAACATCATTTAACACGATATTGTATATATACCTTATCATGGTGTATACTCTCTTTTGAAAGCAAAGTACTCACTTTAGCGATCATACATGATTGATTACAAGATATTTTTATTTCAAAATACATGAAAAAGTTAAGCTCAAGTCTTAGATCAGTAACAGCATGTTATAGCATGTATATGAACTATTTGGTTTATTATTGATAACCATTTCTTTGCATATATAACTACAGCAATTATACCCACTCCGTTTAAGTATACGATTTTAGATAGAATAAGAGTACAATTATGTAGTATGTACATATATATACACAAGTTATTTATAAAAATGTGTAAATATCTTCAGAGTAGTGGTTTACTTTTACTGTACGAATTCAATATTAAAAAAAACAATGTTATATTGCTTTTACATTTACCTTATTCATGTTTTAGTCATGATAAGCATAAGTACAATTATATTCTCTACTTTGTACCTTTAGTATCTTGAGAAGAGAAAAAGAATACCTTTGAATAATATATAACCATGAAAATATAATATAATCTAAAAGGAAGCCGGTAATAGACACTATATTCGCATTTATTTGAAAGACTTTTCTCAGCTATTTGAAGTTATTTACCAAATCATTGAAAAATATTTTATATCCTTTGTCAGCATTCTTAACCAGAAAGTTTTGAATGGTTTGTTAGTACGTAGAATGAATTGAATGTCAGGAGATATATCGAAGTAAAGAACTTTCATTTAGTCATGATTGCTAATGCATGCTCTCTCTTTTTTTTGACGGTTTAACGTTGTTTGAAATACATACATATCATATATTACTTTATGTACATTTATATTACATTACATTCACATTAGTAGTAACTTGATTTGGATAGCTACCTTATATATATTAAGTTAAGCGAAACACTTTTAGAATATGCTATGTTGCTTTCCATCTATTTTGAGCCTGTATAGTTTTTATAAAAGATAATAGAATAAATACATAACCAATCCACTTAAAATGGGATTCAATAAATCGATCTCTGTGACAGGCTGAAACTGTGTTTTAAACTCTATGTATATTAACAGCAATGACAATGGTAATGATGATGATAAGAATATGATTGAATAGTTGAATAAAACAATGGTAATAATGAATAAACCCAATCGCTTGCATTGAATTAATATTAATAATTATTAGTAATTCATGATCAATGTTAACAATCTATTCTCTTAATACAAAGATTTGTAATGCTTACTAATTAAAAGGAAGAGCAAAAGAATAAAATAATTAAAAACACCAAAACAAGTAAGCAAGTACAACAATAACAATAAACAAATGGTGCAATGGATAATAAAAACAATCATCGATGTTGTATAATAAGATAAAATAGAATAACAAACCCTTATTATTATTATTATTATTATTAACATATTATTAATTACATTGCAATTCCCTGCTTAGAGAAT
>VCJB01002903.1:17528-35281 GCA_024140155.1 Backusella parvicylindrica | reverse complement strand
TTTTTTTTTTTAGGCTATAGCAGATAAAACAATTTGTGATACAACAGTGTCTTGACTTCGGATAGCCATCTCAAAGGCAACACCTGAGGAAGCGTTGAAGGTCATACGACACCTTGCTAATACCTTTTCACCAGTCAAAAACATACCAGCAAGCAACAATGTATGCACATTCGGATTAAGTGGAGTAGCTGTATCATTTAAGGGTTGCATACCTAGAAGATCAATCAAAGCAATACATGCTGCTTGAAGTGAAGGTGCCTTCTCACGATCCAACGCCAATGTCTCTATCGCTTCACCCTCTTCAAGTGATTGGTATTCTTCGTCAAAATTCGATGTATAAGTGGGTCTAATATAGTCACACATCAAAAGGTCGAGATCTTCTACTTGGTACTCATCTTCATAACCAGCATCATCAGGTTCACCAGTCGTAGGATCACAATCTTTGACAACGAATTTCAATGTATTGGTAAATGAAGCTATTATTAATTAAAACCAAAAGGTTAAATTCTGATTATATACATATATAGAAGATAAAACACACTATTTATCTACTTACCAACTGGATAATCATCTTCATCTGTTCTTTCATAACCAACATAGATACTATTTGGTGTGTTATATTCCAACTTTGAAGCAGGGATCTCCAGAACCTTGATAAGCGAATCATCCTCGTCCTCCATTTGCATAACCATTTCCACATCCTCCAATAACTGGTCGTTTAATGTATTCATACAATCAAATTGGAACACAACATGTTTGGCAAACGTATGCTTGATGCAGCTGACAGTATATTCAGTTTCGGACTCTGTAATCGCAATTTTATCAGAGCTCTTAAAAAGTGTACCAAAAGCGGCAATTTCTGGTATAGCCTTAAGTGCTTCAGCGTGAGCAGCTTGTTGATCCATTCGAGAAACAACTTCTGGAGTTTTCGAATTGACTTTAGGAGAATCTGGTGAGGCCAAAGAAATGGTTGCCAAATCCTGTGGACGGTGTCGTCGGCGTTCCTCCTCCTCTTCAGCCTTGCTGATAACTGGAATATTCGCCAATGCAAAGGCCGTACTTGATGCTGTAGGCGTGTTGATGTAATCCACCAACTCACGTTCAAGAACAGGTAAAGCAAATGTGGAGTTATCTACATTATAAAGTTTGGCAAGATCATCATTTTTCATCATTTCTAATGCAAGAGTGGCACGGTCACGAACTTCATCATCAACGTCATCCTGGCAGCGCACCAAAAGCACACGTACGCTATATCTCAACGCCTCATCTGTAGCATTAATACCAAACTTACTAAGTGCACTGACAGCAGCGCTGCGAATAATGGAATTCTCCAAGATGACACGGTTGTAAATGTATCTGATGTATTTAGTAGGAGTGGCAGTTTTAGGTCCTTCTGTGCCCAGCATATGGAGAACTCGGACAGATAATTTTGTAAATTCGCAATCTTCAATAAATTCACATAGATATGAAAGAGCAACATCTTTTGAATCAGGGATAAATCGCACCATATTAAAGATAGCTTCGACCACAGCCTTTTTAAACTCATATCCACCTTCATCTCTCAAAACACCACTCAAAAAGGATAACATAGCAGCTTGCTTATTGGGAAATTTAAGACATAAAGCGCGTATGGCTTCCACCACAATCACCTTGAATTCATCTGAAATTTCTCCCATAAAACCGGATATTTGCTTCAAAAGTCTATCAACAGAAGCTTCATTACCGGTCTTTAATAAAGTGGTGATGGCAAAAGTGGCAATACTACGGTTTGAATCGGATACAAGGTTCTCAATATCTAAATTGCAAGGTGTCACTGCAGTGGGTTTTGCTAGCGCTAATGTATTAAGTATACGGATGGCCGCAAATTTCAACGTAGGCTTTGGAGAAGAAAGAAAGAGTTGCAAAACTAATTATATATTGAGCTCATGTCAGAAGAAAACCAAAAAATATATAAAAATAGTAGAAAATTACCTGAGATTGCAGGATAAAGCTCTTTTGCAGATGCATCTTTCATTTCACAAATAGCACGAGCAGCTTCTAAATTTACCATGTCGCTTTTGTGTCTTAAATAGCCCTCCAATAGCTCATAAATACGTTTTGTTGATCTAAATAGTTATATTAACCATTCGTCTTCATGATTTTGATCCGTATACCTACCCAGGATCCTCTTCCATTACTTTACAGGCATAACGAATAACAATACATACAGCAGCAGGATTTTTAAGAGTGGCACCTCCACGTGATCCATCCGAGAATGTCTGAATTAACTTTGCAACAGCCATTCTATCTTGTTGGCGGATGAGATAGAGTAATCCAAGAGCATGATATTGAGCAATATTACTGGTAGAATGTACTATTTGGTTTTGTGATCCACCTCCTCCAAAGCTTGAGATATAGCTAGAAGCTGTAGATGCAAATCCGGACGATTGTTTCGCGTAGGCAGCTTCCTGTACCTCCGTTGCCCAACGACGTACAATCTCTTTAGATGAAGCGAATAAATGATAGGAGGATACCAAAGCAGCAGCAGAAACAGAAGGTGTTTTATCTACAATCGAGGCCTTAATAATACGTTCAATACCTTGGATCATGGAAGACTTTGTTTTTGTTTTTTGTTTTAAATAGAAAATTAGAAAGGTAATTAGTTGCGATTTCCTAAAGGTATTCATTTATCAAATACACCGTCTACTTTACATCAGTAATCAAGCAAAGTGCGCGGATAGCATTGGCACGATACACAGTCTCTTGTTTAGACTGTATATCTTTAATAAGGGATTGAGTGACCATGATAACATCCTGTGCAATACCTGAAAGCTCTTTGATAACAAGGTACATCATTTGGCGCAAGGATGTCTAAAAGGGAAATACAAAAAAAAATGCATCAGTTCATGCTACCAAACGACAAATCATCAAGGAAATATTAAACATATGTGTAACCTTACATCTTTGGACTGGAAAAGCTTAATCACGTTAAAAAAAAGATCAGTTGCTTCTTGTGAATTAAAGGGCTCACCCAAGGACAGTAAATAGATGATTTTTGTTAAAAGTAAACGGCATTTTCGAACATTAATTGGTGAATCGTTAAATGCGCGAGCCTCTTGAAGCACGGTTGTTTTATTGATGTGAGAGAAGATGGTGACATCTAAAAAAGAAATCGAGTTGCTCAAGTTTCTGCTTATTTAAAATAACAGAAAAAGTGTATATTTACCAGAATCTTCATCTCTCTTTACAAAGCTCATTTTGAATAAATGAAAGATACGTTTATTTCAAAAAGATGCCAAAATATAGGCACGTCGAAGACGGCATTTTAAATTTGTTGGTAGCTGATCATTGGTCGAAAAAGTACAAAAACAAAAACTACACACCTGCATACGAAACGCTTGGTTTTTTATTTTTAGTTCAGCAGCCAATAAAAAGCCAAGCGTAACAATACTTCATGCCAGTAACGAAAGAAGAGTGTCCGAAGACCCGGTCCGGAAAGATGAAACCATGGAAGAACCACAGGATAATAGCATATCAAAAGTATTACCGCTTGGAAAACGGAGCACGAGGAAATCAGAAAGAATAGCCAATAAGAAAGTGAAACTGCATTTCCTAAGAAATCAAAAAAACAGATCTATAAGGGAGTATCAGTAAAATCTCTTGGGGAGTATCGATTACCCGATCCATATCTGTGGTTTAATATTGCAACATCCCATAAGATATTTTAATGATATCCCCTAAGCTTAGTTTTCTTTTTATCTTATTACTTCAAAATGAATCCAAAGTTTTTATTTTAACATTAATCCAGGATATTCAGACTTATTTCAGCAAACATGGAACTATTATGATCAGTTTGCCAAAATTAAATCTAAAAAATCACAATTGACAGAAGAAAAAAAGAAAGAAAAATTCATTGAAATAAACTAGTATTATATATTTCACATTTATAAAATAAAGTAATTCGAAAATAATAAAGACTTTATGCGATACTACAAAAAACAATTTACGTTCCATTCCATAGCAATTTTTTGTATTGTTGTGACTTTATTAGAGGCGATTTCCCGTATCATAAAAAAAATGTGTAAACATATGTATTTATGTCATCAATTCAACCAAAGCATTTTTTTATATCAACAGGCAACATGCTCCTCAGTTCTACATAAGCAAAGTAATCAAACTATTCCAATTGCCACTGATAATATTGCGAACGAGGAAAAACTAATAGACTTACATGATTTAAGACTTTTATCAATCAATAAAATAGATCGACAACTAACCAATGAGCAAAGGGAAATGATCACCATTTTTAAAAACCAGCTAAATATGCTTAACTTAAATCAAAGAAATCTTCACCTTCCAAACAATAGTAACTTAAAAAGACAGAGAAAATAGTTTTTATTTTTTTAATAAATAACTAATGTATTTAAGAAAGAAAAGAAAAAATTGTTGATTTTTCAGTTTTGTTTGCACAGTCAAGCCTCTTGTTATGGGGGACATACGGATATGCTAGTAAAGACAGTCACAAACACCATTTGGTAAACTCGGAAAAGCATTTCACTCTCTTTTTAGTTTTGTAAAAATGATTTGGATACAACGTTTTGGTCACTCACTAAATGACTTCATAGATAAACACCCTAACACAGTACAGCTTACGCTTACTGCTATTGCTGCTTCAGCACTAACAACTTCTGCAATTTTGACATATCAAGCAAACAGCCGCCGTCACCGTGCCAGAACTTTAAAAGACGAATTAAAGCAAGCTGAATTACACTCTATCGACTTGTCGCCTGTTGGAACAATCACTCATCCTCCATTCACTCCAAACTCATATAATGAGCAAGACATTCAAGAGCAAATGCTGTCTGTGCGAAAATTCTTGGGGGATAAAGGTGCTCAGCTTGTACGCGATGCATTTGTCATTGTTGTTGGTGCAGGTGGTGTTGGTTCATGGGCGGCATTGATGTTGATGAGATCCGGTGTGAAGCGCATTCGTATTATCGATTTTGATCAAGTGACATTAAGCAGTTTGAATCGACATGCAGTTGCTACTCTCGAGGATGTTGGAACTCCCAAAGTACGCGCTATTAAAAAGCATTTTCAAGAAATTGCACCCTTTGTGGAAGTTGAAGACGTGGTTAGTTTATTGGATAAAGATAATGTGGATGTTTTATTAGGGGGTAAGACACAAATAGAAGAAAGTAAAGGGATTATTCTTTAAAATGAACAAAAATCAGGTAATCCCGATTATGTTATTGATGCTATTGACAATATCAACACAAAGATCGACTTGATCAAATATTGTCACGATAAAAAACTGGGTGTGATTAGTTCAATGGGTGCAGGAGCCAAGGCAGATCCATCTCGTATTCAGATTGCTGATATCAGTGAGACATTTGGTAAGTTGTGTACTTCATTTGTATCTATAGCGGGATACTAACTGTGTGATCAAGAGGATCCATTGGCTCGTTCTGTTCGTAAAAGATTGAAGAAGTTCAATATATTAAGGGGTATTCCTGTAGCTTACTCTACTGAAAAACCACATCATGTCAAACTGTTACCATTGGAAGAGGAAAAGGTAGATGAAGCGGATCAATTTGCAGCTCTTCCTGATTTTCGATCTCGTATTTTACCGGTATTGGGAACCATCCCCAGTATGTTTGGTACTTCTATCGCAACATACATCATCTTACGTATAGCTAAATATCCTAACTTTGATCCACTTCCCATTAAACTGAGGGATGGTTTATATGTTCGAGTACATCGTGAACTCATGATGAGAGAAAGCCAAGCATATAATGAAAAGTAAGTATAGCAATGACGGCATCGGCGCATTTTATACTCATTATCATCAATATCAATTAGACAATGTCCACTAGATGAGTATGATGTAGCATATATTTTTGAAGAGCTTTGGCATGGAAAGAGTGTGTTATCCGGACCAAATGATAAATTGGCATTAACACGTTGGAACAGATCTCTTCCCCTTGATTACACAAACACAGTCTGTATGACTCGATCTGAAGCAAATACACATGATAAATTACCTGAAAATACAGATCTTAAAACACATTACGGAAAGGAGGTATATGAAAAGGTTACCAAGGCATTTGAATCACAAAAGCACGCAAATGAACTCTGGGACACTGTCTTGTAAATTTAGATCGCTTTTGTTTGATTTTGCACTGTATTTGACAAATAAAAGACTATAGATTATGAGGCGGTATACTCAATAGGTGATGTTTTCTGTTTACAAAAATATTTGAATCGCAAAAGAGGGTGATTTGATTTGGTATAAAGATAAACTACAATATATTATCAGTGGATGGTCACTCTAGGGTGTCATATTCTTATTGTATGGTGTTCATACACTCAAATTGAACGCATTTGGTTTTACTTTATTAAAATTTTATACAAAAAGAGAGGAAGGGTTTGAGAAATAAATAATGTCATAATTATATCTATGAGTGAGAAGTGCTTTCAAGAGGATGTGTTCACTAAATGGTATATTGAATGAGTATCAATGTTGAATTATATAAAGGCCAAGGTTTTGGAGATGGACAGTTGATAGAATACAGTGTGTACCAGTATTTTGAACAATCCAAACTGTGCCTGCGTCAATATTTTCGGGTATAATGCTTATCAATTCATCGAGTGTGTCCTTTCCTTCTCGGGTAAACTTACCCTCGTCTAAGATGACTTTATTATCGTCATCATCCAAAGCACATTCCCCTATCAGTCAAAGTTTTTGGCGGTTTTTTCAAAGTGTTTGACAAGTGATTTATCGTTTTTTTAACATCTAAGTCGTCCGTGTAGAACACATAGAGATTTCCTAGATCATCAGCAAATTTGGAGTGAGCAGTTCATCAATCAATTTCAGGAGTTTTTTCGATCATTTTAGATAAATAGCCGGCAATGGACCATTCCGTATGTGGTGTACTCGACCAGTAATCTACAATAAAAGGAGTTAGTAAATATATCATTCATATTATTTGGCTAATATTATCAGGTAAAAAAAGAAGATCCATTATAACATCCATCTTTTAGAGCAACTCCAACCGAGGTTTTATTTTGGAAGCAAAAGCGTTTTTTTTCTTGTAGCCGACCTTTTATTTTCAGAGTTTTATTTTGACGATATTATTATCCGAATAATCACTTGGCTTTGTGTCTTTGGCCTTTATCAAGGCAGCATGTCATTTTGGTGTTTCTCGGGCGATAATTCTCCATCGAGACTCGAACTGATCGGCATCGCGAACATACCCTTCTTTGCAGAGGTGCTCGTTAAAATGAGCCAAAATATTGCCCCATAAAATGTTGGCTTTCTGGTTGTTTCCATGCACAAGATCCAGAAGGGTAGCAGCTCAGGAAATGCAAATTTGTTTATCCTCAGCAGATGTGAATTTTTTACTAGAAGTTTTTCTAGAAGACTCGAGTTGTCTGTTGTTGATTTGTTCAGTCATTTAAATTTTTTTAAAGAAAAAGAGACAGGTTTTTTAAAATAAAATGTCCCACTAAAAAATAAAACCTTTTGAAATTAAAAAGAGAAAAACCAGACATTGTTTTTTGAGACAACTTAATACATATTATAAAATAAAAGTGTACCCTTTTACAGAGGTTTATTTACAAAAAAAAGACTAGAAAAGAATTGTGGTTTTACTAAAAGGGCTGGAGAATGGACTAAATCTTGATAAAAATCAAGTAATCTAACCAAGTACCATAATCACTTTAAACGGGGCTTTTTTTATGTTGAGCAATTTCCAACAACTCGTTAAATTCACCTGATCGGACACACATTTGTTGAAACACGCTACCATCCAGTGTCATTAGGTTATAAGGAGTATCAAATTCAACTACTTCACCTTGGTCTAATACCAAGATACGGTCGTAATCAGCTACAGTTCGGAGTCTATGAGCCACGCAAAGAAGGGCAGAGTTCTTGAACTCACTTCGAATGGTTTCTTGAATTTTACGATCTGTGTCAAAATCTATGTATTATGTGGTTAATTGTTAATAATATTATTAAAGAACACACTATCAATTAATATAAACCAAAACATACCAACAGAACTTGTTGCTTCATCCAAAATAATGAGACCAGTACGCTTAACAAGAGCTCGAGCCAAAGCAATTAATTGACGCTGTCCTTGTGACCAATTACTACCGTTTTCAGCTACAGGTGATTCAAGTGTGATTTTTTCTTCTCCTTCCTGCTGCTCATTTTCATCAATTAAATGAGAACGTTTCAGTGCAGCCCAGAGTTCAAGGTCACTGTGCTGATCGAAAGGATCTAAATTGCTACGTAAGGTACCTGAGAATAGAATAGGATCTTGAGGAATGATAGTAAGACGAGAGCGGAGATCATTCAAACCAATAGAATGGATATCAACACCATCAATTTTAATTGATCCACTTGTTGGTTCCATGAAACGGAATATTGATAGAGCCAAAGTGGATTTACCAGAGCCAGTACGTCCAACAACACCAATCTTTTCACGGGGATTGACCTTAAAAGAAATATTACGAAGAACTGGTGGGTTTTCTGGTGCGTATTGTACAACAAGATCCTTTACTTCAATTGAGCCAGTTTCTGGCCAGCTGATAGATGGCATTGTCTCAGGAATATGAGCAGGAGGCTCTTCTTGTATATCAAGGTATTCTCGAACACGTTCGATAGCGTTCATATTCATTTCATTCATCGCATAGTTACGTACAACCCAGAGAACATGATGTGTAAACATGAGTGCATAACTAAGAGAAAGACCGGCTAATCCAGGATCAACCCATCCACGACCTAAAACTAAAACAAAGCCAGTACAAAAGCCTACAAAAGCACCAAGAATATCAACACGACAATGAAGCCAGCGGTTAGTGGCCCATAACCATAAGAAAGGTCTATTGTTGTTATCAATTTTAGTATAATTTTCATTGATAAAACGCTGTTGGCAGCCAAAAGCACGGATGGTAACCACACCATTAACACTCTCATTGAATTGTACATAAATAGGACTACGGGAAACAGAGTTCAAGCGTTTCATATCTCTAGAAGTAGCAAGATAATAAGCTCCAATGATACAAAACAAAATAGTGATAAAAACACCAGGTACCAGGAATGCAGGTGTGATAGCTGATACCAATATAATAACACAAATAGTAGCAATAATAGACTGAAGTAAGAAGGAGAAATGAAGACCAACAGCTTGATCAATTGTTTCCATATCTGAGGAAAATCGGTTTACAATGCGACCCAAAGGAGTAGTATCAAAGAAACGTACTTTAGCACGAAGAATTCTGGTTAAAAGCTGATCGTGAATATTGCGCGATCCACTTAGAGAAGCAGCAAAGAGAACCAACGAACGGATGCACATCATAAACAAACCAATAACACCGATTAAAAAGTAAACACCAAGATAATATGTCAAATTGACCGATTCAGGAGTTTTCAAATTCATAGAAGAAATAACAGGTTCAGCATAAGTGGAAACAAAATTAACATAATATCCAACAGAAGAACCGATTGCTGAGACAGTAGTGTGAGCAGTACTAAAGCCATTATATAATTCGGTGCTCATAGTCGCATTTGCATCATCAGAAACACTTCCATAAGCCGCAGACCAAACTTTAATCCAGTAATCTTGACCAAGGAAAACAGCCTGGGCCAGTGAGAAAAGAAAAAGAACAGCAGCCCACACAAAAGGCCCACCTGATGCTTTAATATAAGTTTGATAAACTGACCAAGAGACACCACCTTCAGCACGTTCCTCCTCCTGAACTAATTTTCCATCACCAGCTTTGTGCGTCTTCTTGGCCATAGTCTGGGGAACAGTTGGAATAGCCCCATCAACAGCTTCTTCTTCTACACCATCCAACCTTGCATTCTTGGAACGAGACAGTTCTTCTCCAAGTGCGCCAGATTTTAACATTTCCGATGGAGAACCAGCACCAAGTACATCTCCTTCCTTCAGTGCAACAATGTAATCAGCTCCACCCATACACAATGCCACGTAATGAGTTACTAAAATAACAGTACGGTTCTTCATCAAGGGTCCCATAAGACAATTGTCATACAAGTGCTTAGCGGTATGAGCATCAACTGCAGATAGACAATCATCAAGGATGACTGTGCTGGCCTGAGAATAAATAGCACGAGCGATTGCAACACGTTGTTTTTGACCACCACTAAGGGTAATTCCTTTCTCACCTACTTCTGTTCCATCTCCAAATTCGAGAATGTCCAAATCACGAGTAAGAGCAGTCATATAAAGCACGCTTTCATAACGCTCTTCATCATAGGGCAAACCAAATAGAATATTATCACGAATGCTGCAGTTTTGTAACCAAGCAGTTTGTGCAACATATGCTATACCCGATACTGCACCACCTAATGGGCTAGTTTGATTTGGTATGATACGAGGTAAAATAGCTTGACCGGTTAAACAATAAGTCTCACCCAGTAAACTAGAGATGAGTGTTGTTTTTCCGGAACCTGTAGGACCGCATACAATAGAAAGTTTTCCAACCGGGAATGACAAATTTAGATTTTTAAGAGTAGCTTTACCTGGCGTAATAGTACCTCCATTCTTTGAAGGCTTCTCCCAACTAAAGGTGGCATTGTTGATAAAACCAATAGCAGTGGATGTATTGTTAATAGCATCGTGGTGAATAGCTGTTGTTGGTAATTCAACCTCATCTTCTTCCATAAAACTTTCAATACGTTTCACAGATACATTAGCTTGAAGCATCATGGAAATAACAAAAGGAAATTCATCAAGAGCACCACGGAAAGTATTGAAAAGGGCCAAAGCAGTAAAAGCAACTGAAGCTGTCAAAGCATTTGAGAGTGTATAGGTATAAAATACAGTAACCATGATAAGAACTGGAATGAAAAACCAAGCACAGCCCATCCACATGAACATCATTAAACGAGAACGGATAGATTTAAGTTCATGGCCTCTTGCATCAGATACACGCTTCTTGAATTCTTTTTCCCATGCGAAAAATTTAACAATTCGAATAGCCGATAAAAGCTCGTTCATCGCCTTCAGTCTCTTGTCAGTAGCAGACATTACAGTCTCATGGCTGGTTTGGAATTTGATACTAAGCCAATAAGTGACAGGTTGAGTAATAAACATGACAAGAACACCCCATAAAGCAGCGTTGCCAAGAAGTTCATACAAACTCCAGATACTTATAATAATTTGAATAGGATAAGAGTAAATATAAAAGATATATGCAGCAACTTCTGCGATCTTCTGGGCATCAACAGATAGCAAGTTATTAACGTTGCTCTTTTTATCTGTTTTCTTGTCATCATCGAGAACCACTGCAGGATTTCCTTCTCCATCATTGGCGCCACCGCTTTGATCACGACGACGTAAAGACTTGGAAAACACTTCACCAATAACAACCGATTGAATACGAATACCAATTGAACGACCAATATAGAGTGCCTGTTGTAACGAGAGAGACTGGGCGCAGTTTGTAATAAATAGACCTGTAACAAAAAGGAAGGCTGTCAACACAGGTTCACCATTTGTGTTTTCAATATATTTGATAATCTTATTCAAGAAGTAAGGAGGACCAAAAATAAGAACAGACCATCCAACACAATAGAAAGTTTGTATCGTTAAATCTACGGAGAAAAGGCGGAGAAGAGATCCCACAAGACTAGGTGACACTTGTTTCTTTCTATAGGTAAACAAGGTGTTTTTTGAGCGGTTCTTTTTTGGCAACTCAATAAGGTCTGCATCATTCAAGGTGCGCTTATATCCTTCTTTCATCATAACATTAACCCAGCTGAACATGAACTGAGAGTAAATACTAGCCCAGTTTTCTCCTGATAGCGTACGTCCCTAAATATAATCACGTGTCCAACATTACTCTATTTAAACCCAAATATTTGTATATAAATTACCTCTTCTGTAATGACAGGACTTGTAGGAGTAGTACGACTTTCATTCATGATAATGATCAATAATATCAAATCCAAAGCAGAGTTCCAGAGACTCAGCTTATACCCAATACCAATATCAGCGCTCTTTTCTAACAAATAATAGGATCTAATATCGATGAGACTGATGAAAAAGTCGAACAGGTACAAGAAGTTGAGGTGGTTACAAATGGTATCAGCAAGGGTGTTAGGAACGGATGATAATTTGAAATTCACAAGTGAAAGTATCAATGAGAAAGCCTATAAAATCTGTGATAAGTAGCAGTAAAAAAAAAAAAATTGTACTAAAAAAAAATTACCCAAAATAAAATTCGTGAAGAATACGCAATCAAGATATCAGATGAACCGCCTTCACTTGGTGAGAATGTATATTTGTTATGAGTCAAGAGTCTTAAAGCGTAAGTAAAAAGGAAGACTTGGAGGATAGAAAATCCAATTCTAGATAATGTAAATACAGTCCATCGGCAAGGGTTGGTTTCTATGTTTGCAACAACTGTGTTTTCGGAGCTAGTGTCTCCTTGGTTTGAAGCCACTCCATAGTAAGTGTTGTTTTCACTAGTGGATAAGAGAGGGGTGTATTTGCTGTCCTTTTTTTGAGCATTTTTTTTACAATGCTTTATAGATGCAATCAAAATTGCAATGAATGAACATGCAACAATTGCATTGGGCAATAAACCATCAATGATCCTAAAATCGTATTTGAGATCAACTCCTCTGGCATTTTCTTATTATATTATTCTCTTAAGAACTTACGTCTCTCTAAAACAAGGAACAAAATCGTCACCTATCCAAGGATTCTATATAATTGAAAGATGATTAATCAATTGCTATCGGATTAATTGATTATTACTTACGGATAAGTTACAATGATGCTTCATTTAGAATCTTAGTATACTCTAAAGATATAAAAAATAAGAATATAGAAAGAGAAGATATAAGAAATAGAAAGAGATTCCATAATAAATTGAGTTAACTTTGAATCGCCGAAGCGATTGACTACTTTTGATCTTTTTTACCTTTTTCGGATATTGTGCTGCGGTCAGTCAGTTTGATTCTCTTTTTACTTTTCAACTGCGGTCACTAAGTCAGTCAGTCAGTCAGTCAGTCGGTTTTTTTACTACTATTTATTTTCTGTGATACTCATTTTTAATGCTATTTTGATTAGTGTTATAATTGCTATGATTAATGATTACCTTGCTTCTATCATTCAGCAGGTATCATTTTAGCAATGGTCACTTTTTTTTTTCTGATATTTATCTTTTTGAATTCCAGATAAACCCAGATTCTGTATTATGATGTGTTATTCAGTAGCCTATTCGATATACATTTTCATTTGGAGTAATTGTTGATTCGACATATGATTATACCATATCAGTTATTTATTTATATGTTTAATTATTTATTTTAAAAAGTTAGCATATGAAGTATTACAAATAAATAAAAAAATAAAAATATAGAAGAATTTTTCGGAATATTTTATACTAAAAAACACACACACAAAGAAATACTTTGAGGCATTCTATATGAATATCTTGAATCACTCGATTATTCCTATATTCAATCAATCATTTAAAGAGCTGCTTTAAATTTGATAATGAAAATATAAAACACATAGTCAACTGATTCAAACACTTTGAATGGACTTTTTTTTTATTTGTGTAATACACTTTAAAATCGTGTAACATAAAAATACATTGGTCCGATTTGTGTAACCGGGAGGAAAATGGTCCCTTAAAATAGAAATCAAAATCTTTGGATTACTAAAACATTCAAACAATAAAAAACAAATGTTCTGTATAAAATGTACTTTTTGGCGCTCTAGCTCTTTTTTTCAAAAAAAAAAATGATTATACTACTTTAAATACAAGATTAAAGACATTTCCTGATATTAATAATAATTTCCATATTGCTAATCAGTGTAATGTCGTTGAGAAAGCACGAAGAACCACCGAGGGCTATCAGGCTTTCCAAGCCACCAGCCAATGGCAATTTGATTACTAAACATTGGCAGCTTTTGCGCTCTTGTTTGTTTGTACCTTAAAAAATATCCACCAATCAAAATCGTGTCCACGAAGCTCACTTCCATAATATTGAAAATCTTGTGCAATATTGAATTTTACATAATGTTAAAAAAATAGCAGTTGTGCCATCAATTTTTCTATTTTATTTTTGGTGATAATTACTAGATTAATTAAAATCGTCATGAGAATGCTCTTCAAATTCCTATCATAATAAAGAATAATTAAATACAAATATAAAAGTAATGAATTTAGTAAAACTTACTGAACAATATGGAGGATGAGTAACTGTGTGTATAATGCAATCGACTGGGTCGCCTATTATTTCTTCATTCCCTTCATTATCAGTACAAAATGTCGAGTAATATTGAGTGAGTTGATACGCATTTTCTGTTTCATGAGATTGGTAATTTGAGAATGCGTCTCTAGGATTTTCTAACATCGATGAAGCGTCTATTGATGCGAACATCATTGAACTTTCATATTCTCCTGTTAAGGTATTTTCCTCCTTTAGCGGTGATTTAGGAATATTTCCTGTGAAGGAACAATTGGTGTAGAACTTTGTATATTATGAGTATTAGACATATATTGTTATACATTGCCTGTGTTTACTTACAGTGACTCTAGTTCCATTATCAAAATATAATCCTGATATATAGACTATGATCAGTACTCCAATTATTTCAAAATAAAATAAAAATAAACGATCACTTACCAAAAGGTGACGACCATACTTGTTCGCCCTTGAAGTTAACATAATGTCCTTGAATCTCTTCATTGCCAAAATCTCTATCATATTCCCTTCCAAAGTCATTTCCATAATAATTGTTATATATGTTTTGTATTACTATCTCCCTTTCAGTATCTGGAACTGTCTCCTTTTTATCTCCATTGTTGTGTACACTGCTATTATTGTGGATATTTGTACCGTCTTTATCATTAATAATAGAGCCCTCATTTTGATAGACACCATCACCAAAACCTTCTTTGGGTTTTTGCCCAATAGAATCCAAAGGAAAGTCTCCAAAAAGATCTCCATGATCTTTTACAAAGTCATTTCCAAAGTAATTTTTTAACTTATCTAGGAAACTTTCACCGGCAGTATTTCTAGGATTATCTTCGGAGCCCATGGATGACCCTTTGTTTGTTGAATTACAGCTCATCCCATTACCATGGCTATTATCCGTACATTCAGGGGGTTGCCTTGAGTCACCAGCATGTGCCATAAAACTACCGTTTATACTATCAATAAGCCCTTTAATTGGTAGCATGTTGAAATTAATCAATGGAATATATTGTGTAAAAGTGGCAACTGGGACATCATTGGCTTTTGTTGGTGAGGCAGTAATTGTTGTAACTTTACCGGTATAAACTGTAGTTACATTTCCCGTATAATTCGTTTTGCAAACATCATCAGAATTTGGTATTTGAGTTACTGTAATAGTTTCTGCACTTTTAGTAATTGTGGTAGCTGGTGCACCAATTATTGTCGGAGGCGAAGCTGTAATAGTTTTAACAGGTCCAGCTGTGATTGTAGAAATTTTACCAGTATAAATCGTGCTGACTGGTCCTTCAGTAACAGTTGTGTAAACTCCAACAGTAACAGTCGTGGCTGAACCTGTAAATATAGTGACTTGATCCACCTCAGTAATTGTAGCTGCAGGTGCGCCGATCACAGTGGGAGTAGCAGTTGTTGTGTATCCTGGTTCCTCAGTTACAGTTGTGTAAACCCCAACAGTAAATGTGCTTGTGGGACCAGTAAATATTGTTGTTGTAGACATCTCTGTCAAAGTTGAAACAGGCGCTCCTATCACTGTAGGTGTTGCTGTGACAGTAGATATCGATCCGGTATAAATTGTTGAAATGTTGCCTGTGTAAACTGTAGTAGCTGGTCCCTCTGTCACTGTAGAATAAACTCCTACACTTAAAGTACTCACAGGCCCGTTTGTCACAGTAACAGGTGGTCCGTTAACAGTTTGGGTGGAGTTGGCAAAGCACGACGAAAATATCGGTTTATAAATCCCAACATATTCGTTCAACTGATCACATGAATTTGGTGCAGGATTAAGTTGAATGAATCCATTTTGTTTCACACACGATATAGCTTTTGTATTGGAAGTAAAACTACTACAATCAAAGTCTGTATACGAAGGTTCAGCTGTATACGTAACAGTGTCTGTAGCAGTGATAGTTTCTGTAATGAATTGGGTGGGACACGTATTTAAAACTGTAGGTGTTATAGGATTGTTTACTTCGCCAGATGAACTTCCATTATCACCTATGTCTGAAGGTCTGCTGCTCACATTTATAGTGCTTACTGGATGGTCTGCATAATATCTCTTTTATAAAATGACTTTAATATATTCATCGTTTTTATTCATGAATAAATGGCGTAAACGCTAAATATAATTACCTCTGAGTCTGTCTCATAATATGTAACAGTGACATCAACCTCTGTTACTACGTCCTGTGTGATTTCTATGGTATCGTATACTATATCCGAATACTATAATCAATTATAAAAAAAAAAATGGTGTATTAAAAATTTGAAGGTACGTTACAGTAGTATTATAATGGGATATTTGCACTAAAATACTTTGTTGCAGTTAGATAATCCCACACTTCTTCTTCTTCTTCTACTACGGAAGCTAAGCTAGGATCTGTCTTTACTCGTCCAGTAAAAAAATAATGAGCAAAGCGAAAAAAAACAGCGCATGATGGTTCTTCTTGGTTACTCAAACAGTAAGCAAATAGCAGCAGCTCTGTATCTGTGGGATATTCTTCTTGTTCTGCGTCGTCTTCATCGTCTTCATCGCCTTCATCGTGCAATTCCGCTCTTGATAAGACTTTAGGTATTTGATCTAATAAATGACGAATTCCTGGATCTGGGAAATCAAATTTAATTGATCCACTGTTTTTTCCTATATTTTTTTTTCGCTATAGTTACTTTTCAGGATTTCTTCTGGAATTTCATTTGTATTGTTAAATGTTTTTTCTTGAATGGCAGGAAAGCTTATATATAATTATATTTAGTCAGGATTAGCAATTAAAAGGTAATAACCTGTTTATTACCCTAATACTAGAGGGACTACTTGTAATATGGTAAAATAGCATAATGCACTAAACTTCATGTTGCACTTTCTGCTCTTATTTTATTGGCACGTATATTAAAATGTAGATAAAAAGAAATAGAAAAAAGAGAAAATAAACATCTTTTTTAATTTATTTTATTTTGTCTAGAGACATAATAGTAGTTATTTAAATACAGTCAAGCCTCCATATTGGAATGCTCTATTATGGGGTTATTTGATATTCCATATTCCATTATTCAGATACCATTTGCTTATTTCATTGGCTAGTTCTCATTTACATTTCCAAAAAGGCAAAAAAAAAAAAATACCAACAAATAAACCTATTTTATTTTCGAGGTTATTCCTTTGGAGTGTAATTCTGTTTTCGAGGTAATACTATTGGAGTGTAATTCCGATTTCGAGGTTCAACTTTAAGCAACAACATACCTAACATTGATTGTAGTTTCTATATATGGCGAAACTATATAAATGGAAAGAATGGAATTAACAAGAAGGAACTTACCTTTTATACTTCATTTTTCAGCTAGTCTTTATATCATTTTATGGATCAATTGTTTACTTGCAGAGTTTGTTTCTTGTTGAAGTAATATTCTCTTTAAAATAAGTACTTAGATTTTTCTTTCTTTTAAAAAAAATACCTGATTTCATGTTTTCGCCAAGTTTAATACTTGAAAACACATAAAATGTATGATAGCACACATATGTATATTGTAATGGAAT
>VCJB01002903.1:5127-17518 GCA_024140155.1 Backusella parvicylindrica | reverse complement strand
AAAAAATAAAAAAAAAAAAAAAAAAAAAAAAAAAAAAAAAAAAAAAAAAAAAAAAAAAAAATTATAATTTTTTTAAAAAAAAAAAAAAAAAAAAAAAAAAAAAAAAAAAAAACGAGATTTTGAGTAAACATAGAGATAATAATTAAAAAATAAAAATAAATAAAAACAAGTAATACAACTTATATATTATATATTGCCATTGTAGTTACTTGGTGCTAAATGGCTTAGTGCTGTTAAGGTCCACATCTTTATAACAATAAACGATAAAAGAGTTACTAAATAATTTAAATCCCCGCAAAAAGGATAGGAAAAGGAAACAGCTTTTTATTCAATTAAAGAATTTGAAGAATTTGAAGAATTTATAAATATTATGAAATTTACAAAGCACTGAGTATAAAAGGAAAGAAATATAGTATCAGAAATTCAAAAATAAAAATACAGATGAATCACATTGGTCAAATAAAAGTCATGAAAACATGGAAATATAAGAAGAATAACACTACAAATAAAATCGTGTTTGTGAGAAAGTTAAAAGGATATCAGATTCATGAAAATTAGTAAAAAAAAAAGAATGAAAATAAACTGAGAGTGCCCTAGACATAAAATAGGATAGTTTAAAAGTAAAACATGTATACAATATTTTTTAATTTCTAGATTTTTGTCAAGTTAAATAGGCTGATTAGGTTTTTTTTAATATAGACGTTATAAATATTTTATTGTGAAGGAGAACTTGGTTGGAATGGCGATACATAATAAATATATTGAGCAGGCGAAAATGCTTTTGTAAAAACAAAATTGACAGCTATCCAATATATTTCTAACGTTTTGAATTATATATCAATTGTCTTTTATTTTGAGTTTTGTGGTAAACGAATTGGTATATAAGGGTTAGTAAAAAGACTTTGTAATGAAACTCCACAAGAATTCATTATAGATCATAACTATTTTTAAACGTGGTTATGGGTTATATCAGATTTTTGAAATATTGTAAATATGGAAAATGACCAATGATAAATACGACACATAAACAATAACATAAACACGTAAATTTTAACAATACAAATATAAATAATTAATTTCCCTGTACTAATAATAGTAACCATACTATAGTATGTTAGATACAATGAGAAGACATACAGTTAATTACACTTCTATGTTTAATATATATATAGTAATGCAAATGATTTGTAGTATTATTTAGTGTTTTCTCTACTTGAAGAATCGTTTTATTTAAACAGAACACAATTTTTTTAAAAAAAAAAATAGAATGATTAAGCTTAAAAACCCGCTTGTATTTGTATGTTAGATCTATATAAGTGTGAATTATCAACATATTAGAAAATATATCTACAAATCATGAGATAGAAATAACTGATATTAAAGTATCCAATTAGTAGTCTCTACACAGATAAACACTTTATATTGAACAAAACTCTTCTCTTAGTTTAACTACACAATTTATTCTATAATTATGTACAAGAAAGGTTGGTATATATATTTAAAGATTTTTAACTGGAGTATCACTCTTTCCAAATTGCGTTGGTAATAATTCTAATGAGTTTTCTTGTATCTTTGTTTCACCACGATCGACATCGTGCTTAGCCTTTTGATACATCCACAATCCAAAGAAAGTTAACAAGATACCCAAAGACTGTGTGGATGAAACTTGTTGGCCGAACCAAATAATACTCATCACAATAACAAAAATACGCTTTAGCAAGGAAAGGATTGAATAAGTGACAGGTGATGTAAGACTGAGTGTAGTGAAAGCAAACCAGTTTTGCGAAAAATTCATCGTGCCATTCAAAATAAAGTAAATGATTAGTTTTGTTGCTGACAAGTTTTCAATGCTTGGATCTTTAAATAATTGAAAGCCATCAGAGTACAACCAGAGAGGTGTCATGAGCAAAAATGATAAAGTGGATGAATAAAAGAGTACGTTTAACTTGTCTAGTTTGTCAGGATTACGATCACCCATCTTTGATTCTTTGAATAACAGTTTTTTACTAAATATATTCTGTGTTACAAACACTAAGCACGACCCAAGAGCACAGGACAGTCCAACAATATTGTTGGAATAAGTAAAAGAGCAAGCAAGGATAACTCCAAATGTCAATGGCAGTAAAGATATATAAACACGTCGTGAATAGCTGACCTGGAATACAACCCTGTAGAATAGGACGGTAAAAAGGGGCGCCAATGCCTAAAAAGGATATTACCGTTATTATTTTTCAGCCAAATAAATAAATATGAAAACCAATGAATATCTTCACCTTTATCGTATGAGCCAAACTGACTGGCACTCTGCTGATAGCAATACTAGAAAATACATGCCCCACAATAAGAAAGATTGCTAAAGGGGTAATGGTCTTTATAATAACTTGTGTGGGCTTTCTGATTTGCGTCGTTTTAAAAACAGCCGATATTAAATAACACCAAAGAGCAACAAGTCCGAATTGAACAAAAGTAAGGGTTACAGGAAATCGAAATGAATTCATAATGGACTTTCCAATGTTATTAGTTAAAGATGATGACATGTACCACATACAACAGTTGATGATGAATTTCATATTATCCGAGATTGTAAAATGGCGATTTCCTGACACACTCTTCCAGAAGTCCTGGATTCTACCATCATATTTATCCACGTGTCGGGTTGTTAAGTCGTGAGCTATATCAGTTTCGGATCCATTAAATAGCGAAAAGAGTCCTCTTCTGTTGCCTGAATCTATATTTCGCTTCTGCACTTGAGGGGAAAAGGTTCTTATAGTGCCGATAACGCTACTTCCATGATTAAATGTACCGGGTAATCTAGAGCTTTCGTCATGCGAAGCATGGCGTAGTTTGGGTGCCCCATTAATCAGCGATGATTGTGTATGATCTTCTACCATCAATCTAGCTTGATCTCGAGATGTAATTTTGGTGGTAGACATCAAATAAAGCTCTGTAAAGGATCACTGTCTGAAGAAGAGAAATATAGGTAAATCTAAGGTGCGCTCCGTAGCAGTCACACGACTTAATATATTACTTCGCATTGGGATTTACTATCGATGATCCTGTTCAGGCATCTTGTGCTTTCTATGCTACTCTAAATACTTTATATCTTGCATTTTTTACTGATATAAACGAATAAAAAGAATGTGATTTTTAAGGTGGTAAATAAAGCTTCTAGCATAAAGATTATTAACGAATGTTTATTTTCGCTTTTACATGACAGTTATCATTATTATTATTAACTATTAGTTCAAGCTTACCCTTGAGCCTCCATGAAATGAACATATTTTGCATTATAATTATAAAATATATACATATTAATTAGCTTTGGTTTAATAAAGTCAAGAACATCATTGCCATAAAACATACGATACAGTTAGAGATTAAATTAAGATAAGCTTTATGATTAGATAGTCTTTTCTTTTTTCCATTAATATGGGAGAGCTCTGACTCCTCTATTTTACTTTTCTATAGAACAAAATTTTGGTTAAAAGTAGTCCTATTTTATGAAATGTCTATTTATGATTACATTTAATTTTGAATTGTAAGTGGTATTTTTGAAGAGAACTATGCCATTTGTAACAAAAGAATATTTGCCTTATATACCCTCACTGACAAAAACAACTAATATAGCTTTAGAAGTAAAGACTCTTTGGAGTTGCTAGTAATTTGTGAATAGTTAGTTCACTGTATCTCCCCTCTTTCTCTTCTTACGATCATATGTACTATATATGCTAAATTTTGGAGATTTCCTTTACGAAAACCAGGACCAATAAAATAGCGCCTGGTATTAATGTATTTATACTACTTTAGGAATTGTATTATTATCATAGTTTCCAGTCTTTCGATATATATATCTATATATGCCAAACTTATTTAGCCATCTGTTAAACTCCAAGAAATAAAGAAAAGTGCATACTAATAGTTTATCATTTAGTCAGAGCTAAAAATTTAAACACAGCGTCCATGTAATATAAAGTTTTCCTTTTATTTTATTGTTTTCCTTTTTCTTTCACTTTATAGTCATGTCAAGGAGACGCAATACACCACGAGGACCACCAAATCCCGCAGAATATTGGGACTCTCCAATGTAAGTACGACAAGAATATTCAACTATTTCTTACTAACAGTAATAGTAGAACTGCCGGTCCAACTGTAATAAACGCTACTTTAAACGTCAATACAAACGAGTTTGACGTTACTGAAGAAAAAACGCGTTCAGACCGATCAAAGTTTAATTTTGGAGCTAATAATCAGCCATCTGATAGTTGGGCATTTGATGCACAGCAAGGTTGGGGTTCCGGACCAATCTACGCAGATACCTGGAATAATTCTACCGAGGCTGATGAGCATGTTACAGCTGATCGTTATAGTAAAAAGGAAGTAGCTACTTTTCGACTCAATACCGAAATTCCTGATGTTCCAGTATTTAAAAAGGTCACCAATTATACTGAATTCAGAGAAAAGTCAATCTTACCCGGCTATGACGACCTCATGTTGGATCCAGTTGAACCACCTGATGACTATGACTCAAATGTCCCAAGTTATAGACTACCGCTACCAAACATACCTATAAATAAGATAAAGAATGCTTATGATAGTGTTGATCAGTATCTGTACACACATTTCGAATTAATGCGTAACGATTGTCTTATTCCCATGCAAAAAGCTGTTCGCAGCTATAGAGAAACACATGAAACACTTAAAGATAAAGCCGATTATGGTGAAGCAATGGAAGCAAACTCAGCTCCAAAACCTTATCGCCTTTACGAACATGTATGTAACTAGAACTGCTCCACATTTATTTTATTTAATGTATTGGCTTAGTTTGAATCTTCGTTTAATGTGAAAATTCCTGTTTAAACCATCTGTATTAACCACAAAATAATAGGTACATATCAACTCGATGGTATTTGGTTCAAGACAGGTTCTTTATCGAATCAGTTTTCGTTTACCTTACTATGTTAGAGTAAATTGGGAACAATCGAAGAGATTAATCCCTGGATCTTTGGTTTTACTGTCGAAAGATCACTTTAAAACGGATTTAAAAGTTGCTACAGTTGTTGAGCGAGGGGATAAGCCAATGGCTGGTTCAAACAGGTTTGAATTTATGATAGATATTTACTTGGAACAAGATAATCCCAACATGCCACTCGGATTTGGCGATCCTCTTACTGGAGAAGAGGATACATATGTAATGATTGAGGCTACCGATGGCTATTTTGAAGCTTATAGACATGTTCTGGGTGTTTTTAAAAACCTAACTTCTGATGAATTGCCCTTCTCAAATTACCTTGTAAAGCTATCAAATGATGTACTAGTACCTTACTATGCGAATAGAAGAAAGTACTATGATATCAATGTCCTTACACCTATACGAAGTCGCCAGCATGAGCGCTGGACTGTTGATATTACAAACCCTTGGCCTTCCTTTAGAACTGGCATGGATAAAACACAAATGGATGCACTTCGTACTATTTTAACGAACAATTTAGCAATTGTACAAGGTAAAATCAAAAGTTAAAATATCATGTTTTTATAACAAACCTTTTTCAATAGGTCCTCCTGGTACCGGTAAGACTTATGTCGGTACATACGCCATGCGCGTATTACTCACTAATTTCGATACATCAGTTGGCCCAATTGTGTGTATTTGTCAAACAAATCATGGTAATTTTTTTTAAGGCATTTCGTCTATGAAAGTATATACATTTACCTTGTAATGCTTAGCTTTGGATCAATTCTTGGAGCATGTCCTAGAACATGATCCCAATATTGTAAGAGTAGGAGGACGATCTAAATCAGCTGTTTTAAAAGAATATACGCTATACGAATTGAAGAAGCAACATGAAAATCCCAAAAAAATGTCTGGCTTATATCGTGCAAGAGATGAAATGAACCGTAAGATTAAACGGCTTATCATCGAAATGTATGAAAAACCATGTGTCACTATCGACTATATAACCAAAATCAACGGTTTACGCCCAAGACAGCTCGAAAGTCTGAAGAGAATAGTCATGAAAGAGAAAAAAGCAAAGCTTACAAATGCCAACCTTGCTACTTTCGATGATTCAGACGATGACTTTATCATGTACCCCGAGGAACCTGCCCTGCCTGCCAAACCTGCTACTAAAGGAACTAGAAGAGCCAAATTTAGCAGAGATAAAAAAGGAAAAAAAGAAACACCTAAACACCAACAGCAACAGCAACATCAGCGAAAACGAGAGAATGCTGATCTTTGGGCAGGTGGTAATCCAAATGGACCTATTGCTAGTCAACCTGCTGTTAATCCTGTCGAATTATGGCTCAAGGATGCGATTGAGTACGTTACTGATGATGGTGCTATTATGTCACTTGCAAATGACTTGAAGGAAGATCTATTAGAAACAGACAAAGGCTTAGATTTTGGTGCTGATAACGATGATCGTGAATTAATTGAAGAAGAGGAGCTTGAGGAGTTACAGCAAGCATTTAAAGGTGAAGATCAAGATAGATCATTTATGAATGAGTTTATTCGAATCGGAAAGGCATTTCAAAAAACGACTGAATCTGAGCCTGGTGAACGCCCTGAAAGAAAAGTGATTAATTACAAAAAAACTGCACCTCAAAAAGAATTTGACCCCTCGACATTTAGTTTCTTTGATGATGATAATAATAATGCATTAGATGATATGATCTCCAATGAGCCTAATGAGAATGATTATCACATACTCGAAAAGTGGACTAAAGAGGATGATGTATCTATGTGGCCGCTTGCAGCTCGTCTTCAGGCCCATAAAAAATGGGTTCAACAAAGAAACAAAGAAATTGAAGCTACTATTATTGAATGTATGCGCCGCTATGTTGAACTCTCTAAGGATATCCGTAAGATTTGGACCACACATGAAGCAAAGATTTGTCGTGAAAATAGAATAGTGGGAATGACTAGTACTGCTGCTGCAAAATATCATGATCTACTCGAAGAGATGAAACCACGTATCATGGTAGTCGAAGAAGCAGCCGAAATGCTTGAATCACATATCATTTCAGCCCTTACTAAATCATTGGAGCATCTTATTTTGATTGGGTAAGTGAAGATAATCATAAGTAACAAATATATATATATAGCTAAACACTGTACTTTTTTTTTTTTAGTGACCATCAACAATTGAGGCCTTCTACTGCAGTACATGAACTTTCTGAGCAGCATTCATTAAGCGTTTCTCTCTTTGAGCGACTTGTTATGAATAACTTTCCATTTACGAGATTGTCACATCAAAGACGTATGAGACCAGAAATCAGAATGTTAATCAATCCTATCTACAAAGATCCACCTCTTCAGGACCATACAGCTGTCACCCTTCTTCCTCATATTCGTGGTATGGACCAGTCCCTTTTCTTCTTGGCTCATCAGGAACCCGAAACACATTTGACAGAATCAGCTTCCAAAGTAAATGAACACGAAGCGAAAATGGCAGCCAAATTATCAGTTTATCTCTTACTTCAAGGTTATAGAACAGAGGATATCACTATTATTACAATGTACTCTGGTCAGAAATCAATGATTAAAAAAGCTCTCCGGGATGAGAGACGTTCAGATTTAGATCCTTCCGATATCCTTATAAGTAGTGTAGATGGTTACCAAGGAGAGGAAAACAAAATTATTATTTTGTCACTTGTACGTAGTAATATAGGTGGTCAGATTGGTTTCTTAAAGGTTGCAAATCGTGTATGTGTGAGTTTATCAAGAGCAAAGCAGGTAAGAAATACATGAGTCAAAGAGAAAAATGTACTAGACAATAACATTAACTTTTTATTATTATTACTATTATTATTTATTTAGGGAATGTACATATTGGGAAATGCTAGCTTATTGTGCGAAAAAAGTAATCTTTGGAATGAAATTGTAGCCAGCCTAGAAGATTATTCTGAAGAACATGAGACCAATATGATAGGAACTAAGCTAGTATTGAAATGCTCAAGACACCAGGCTACAACTGAAGTTCAATGGCCTGTCGATTTTTCAGAAGTAAACGAAGGTGGCTGTACGAAACTTTGCGGAGAAAATTTACCATGTGGTCATAAGGTAATCTATTATAAAATTATTTCCTAAAGAGCAACTCAAAAGTAATCATTCAACTTCCTATTTTTTTTTTATAGTGTGAACTCAAATGCCATCCTTATGATCATAGCCAAGTAGACTGTAAATTACAATGCCAAAAAATACTTGAGTGCAAGCATCGCTGTTTACGTGAATGTTATCAGCCCTGTGGGCCTTGTATAGCACCAATGCAAGTTAGATTACCTTGTAAGCATATCTTGGAAAGAGAGTGTGGCTTTATTCGTCGTATTGCTAAAGATCCCAGTGGCCAGAGATGCCCTGAATGTAAAAAACCTTTGGCGTAAAATAGCAAAATTTGAATAAGGATACCCCTACTTGTCCTCTCTTTCTGGAAATAAATAAATAAATAAAATATAACTTTATTAAATAGTTTTAATTTTGATTAAATACGGGACAAAGTTAGAGAGTAGCACATACTAATGGTTGACAGAGATCAACTTAATGATTTATAATTTTAATTATTATTTTCGCCCGCTTGCTCTTGTTCTTAAACGTGTATTTGTGGTTGCATTTACGTTTGCCAACGCCTTTTTTTTTGCCTTTGCTCTTGTGTTTATCTTCTTGTTTACAGCGCTCGAATTTGTTTTTTGGCTATCAGCCACTTTTAAGTTGGTATTGGTTTTTGGTTCAACGCTAAGTCTTGAGTTTGCACTAGAGTCTTCCCTTGAGTTTGTATTAGAACCCTCGTTACCGTTAGTATCAACTTTTCCATCATCGTTTGAGGATACAGTTATAGGTGTGTTAGGTGGTATGTTTTGGCTAGAGTTTTTATCCTCTTCTAGATTTGTATCTCTATTTGCACTTGCATCTTTGATTGGGCTAGTATTTCTGGTTGAATCAGTATTTGTATCTGCCACCTTATTTAAATCCACGCTTGCGTCTGCTTCAGTATCTGGAGATGCATCGGATTGAATGGATCGTGCACGTTTGTTCACATTTGTATTTTCATCATCATGTACGTTTGAAGTAACGGTAGTATCGTCTGTGTTCGATTCTGCGACTGCTTCTCTATTTCCGTTCTCATTCGGCTTCTTGTTTTCTGTTTCTATTTCTTCATCTCCTACGTGATCTTCTGTTATTTCTTCATCCCCATCCATAGCATCAGAATCTCTATCGGTTTCTGTTTCGCTATCATTCTCATAAATATCGCGTTTTCTTTTCATAGTTCCTTTACTTTCTTTATACATTATATAAAGTTGCTGTTCTGCTTCTTCACTTCCATTTGAAGCAGCTTCTTCAAGCCATTCTTGTGCTAATTCAGTGTCTTGCTCCACACCAAGTCCTCTCTTATACAAAAGGCCTACTGCTAGTTGAGCGTTGATATCTCCCTGTTCTGCTGCTTTCGTATACCATTCATGTGCTGAGATATAATCCAATGTTACACCACGGCTGTTTTCATAGAGTCTTCCGATTGAAGTGAATGCTTCAACAACGTTTAAATCAGCTGCTTTTTTATAATATTCCATTGCTTTTGCATAGTCTCTTCGTGTTCCGTTCCCAGACTCGTACATGCAGCCTAGATCGAAATAGGCTTTTTTATCTGCCTTTTCAAGTCCTTGATTATAGAAGTCAAATGCTGCAAAAAAGTTTCGTGGTACACCTCTTCCATCGTAGTACATTGATGCCAAATGCCGCTGTGCATTTTTTTCACCTCTCTCCGCTGCTCTGGCATACCAAACACAGGCATTATACAAATCTTTTTGAGTACCCATACCAAATTCGTATGCCTTGGCAAGATTATACTGTGAAATAACACTACCAAGTTCTGCTCCTTTTTTGAACCAACCAAATGCAGCTTTATGATCTTCTTCGACACCTTCGCCCATATAGTACATTTTGCCAATGGAATAATAGGCATCAATATTTCCACTTGCAATTGCTTTGCAATACCATTCAAAGGCTTTCAAAAAATTTTGTGGAATTCCTTTTCCTTTTTCATAAATGGAGCCAAGCTTATGCTGAGCTTCGTTAGAACCATGACTAGCGGCCAGTTCAAGCCATTTCTGACCCTCTATATAGTTTTTTTTTATCCCTTTCCCTTCCAAGTGGAGTAAACCAATGTTCGCTGTTCCATTTGGGTTGCGCATTTTGTCGGCCTGAGCAAATAATTCGTGTGCCTGTCGATAATCTTGTTTGACACCAAGACCGTTTTTGTACATCAGCCCTAATTTGTTACACGCTTCACTACTTCCGAGATAAATGGCCCTCTGGTATGACTCGATGGCAAATGCGTAATTCTTTTCAACCCCGAGACCCTTTTCTCGAAGTCTGCCAAGATTAACATACGCGTCCGCATTATTATCTCTGGCTGCTTTTTCATAAAGTTCTACTGCATATTTAAAATTTTGCGTGACTCCAAGGCCTTTTTCGTACATTTCTCCCAGCTTGAAGTGTGCTTCCAGGTGACCAAGATGCGATGCTTTAGCTAACCAAAGAAAAGCCTTTTGATAATCCTGAGCGACACCTTGCCCGTTTAAATATAATAGCCCAAGACGAAATTTTGCAGCATTGTTGTGGTTTGTTGCTGCCTTTGTATACCATTCTAAAGCCTTTTCGTAATCTTTTTGCACATAATGACCATGTTCATAATAGGTTCCAACACAATACTGCCCGCCACCATAGTTATATGCCGCTGGTATAATGAACCATTGAAACGCCTTCAGATAATTATCTTGGATATGAAGAGAGTTGTGATATTTTATTCCAATTTGGCACATTGCTTCATGGTCGCTATTTCTAGCTTTGGCCATGGTGCCTGGATGAATATCGAGATTGTCCGCTGTTTCATGGAGAAAAGTAAAAGAAGATTTAATGAATTTATTACTTATAATCTCAAGACAAGATTACACACATTACCTTTCAAATCTTTGAAAAGTTGCAAGTGCTCCATAACTAAACAAGGAAAGAGAAAGTATTAAAAGTGGCTTTGAATTAAGTCCAATAATTTAAGTTATTGTGCCACCATCTTCGACTACTCTGAACCAACAACTGTAACGAAGTTAATAGCTCTCATTTTATTGGTCATCGGTGATGAATTATCTAATTTAAAAGCTGAGGTACTGTAAGAATCACGTGACTCTTTGGATATTGTATGTAATAAAAGTTCAAAGGGCCATCTTTTATTTAAAATATGAGGCGTTCTTTAGCAGTTGTTCCAACGCCAAAGGGCGTCTTTTTGAAAAAAAGGGCGGCTAATTAAAAAAACAAAAGGCGGTTTTGATTTTCCTCAAAGGGCAGCTTTAATATCATTGAAAGCGCTTATTGGAAGACCTTTGTGTGCACTGGACTTGTACATGGCGTTCTTATATATGAGATTAAATCCTCCTGGTCATCTTTGTTTCCGAGTGCTTCATAAAGGTTCTTTAGGGTGCTACCAATGATCTCCTACTCCAATTACATCAGTGATACACGTATAAATCGTGTTAAAAAGTATTACCTTGATTTGATTGGGCTTCTCTATTATGGTGGGCAAAAGCAAAATATCATCAAGTGTCTTTCTAATCAAGTTAAACTCACTTATCTTCATCATTCTGCATTGGCCACTGTATTTAAGATCCATTTTAAATGCTGTTGCTACATGATCTATAATATATATATATATTAGTGATAATATGGTACACTCTACAAATATATTCACCTTCTTTAATAAGCAACCCAACGACTTTTGGGGTGGCAACCCTGTGTAATATGAGCTTATTGATACCAATTTGCATTTCTTTACCCAGTTTTACTAAATCGGACTCATAATTCCCTTTATAATGCTTTCCCTTTCTCTTTACTTCGACAAAATAAAGCTCAAAAGTAATTGATGAATAGGGTTCAACAAATAAAACGTAATCAGGTATCATTAACTGACTCGAAGAGAATTGTGGAGAAGAAAGTAAATGATAGGTTAACCTAAAAAATAAAAATGAATACATACTTACCACTCGTATTTCGCTCCAGTTAGCCATCAAGTCCAGCAATGTAATAAAAATGGCCGTACCAACTCAATGATTTGATTGGCTTCACCTTCTTTGTCTGTTTAAAAATTTGTTGAAAATGTAAGGAGTAATATCCTTAATTATTTTGACAGCTGTTTTTATTGCTGCTGTTCTTTATCATATCGATAGCAGAGTATGATTTTTATTTGTTGATTCTACTTTATAAAACCAACAGCCAGTAAATGAATACTCATGTATCATTTTTGTATATATCGATATATACCTTATTGATGATATGACTGTTTAGCATGCTTATATCGTTCATAGAGCTGCATGTTTTGATGAAGAGATTGTCATTTGACAATATGATACT
>VCJB01002896.1:13133-37609 GCA_024140155.1 Backusella parvicylindrica | reverse complement strand
ACAATAACGGAATCACGAAAAAAATAAAAAAAAGGCGGGGCGAAACTAAATGAATATGACTCTAAGTGGAAGCTTGGCGTATTGGCCTTCTGATAAGGGTGTTCCGTATTACTATTCACTAAGGAGTAATACAGGCTCAATCCCTTGGTCAATTTCACTCCCCTATGTGTATTCTCATTTTATCTTCAAACTTTTCTCATTTTATTGAAAAACACAGTATAGCTTCATTGCATCACATTCTATGGTTGACATATCACTAAAGCACCGCTTTATGAAATGAATCGCTCTCTTTTTCTTTACTCTGAGCAATGTTATTCTATCTTTTCAGTGAGCGTCGTAGCATATGCATTTACTGTTTTGTATTATATGTCATGGTGTTGTACTTCGAATTTGAAAATTCATATGAGCGTTTTAGAATAAATGTTTCCTTTTACTTGTCGTATCATTCGACTGTTTATATACTTTTTTTAAAGAAAGAAACAAAGAAAAAGAGAGGGAAAGAAGGAGAGAAATAGAATAGTTATTTATTATAGAATTAACAAAGTTAATTCTTGCGTTCAAAATAAGGAGAGTTATTCATGATACCAATGCTGGTATCCAAGACCCATTCACCAACATTAAGGTATTTATTAAAGTAATTGAGGACATCTTCGTTTTCAATCATGGTAGCAGAAGGTCTAAATAATAGCAAAATTAACTTAAATTTGGCTTTTCATCAGTTATAGCTTACTGTAAACCAGTATTTCTTTTGATACCGGCAAGAACAGCAGAAACAAGAACGGCATCAGCAGTGATGTGAATTATTCGCCCCAGCATTTTTCAAATGTAATTGTTTTTATTTCGTAATAATAGGAAAAACAAGAAGAACCACCCTGTTCATTTTTATTGCGCGTGACTCGCATTGCATTTGTTTGTGCAATGTCCATTGATCATGGTGGTTCATAGAATTAAACCTTTTATTTGCACGTTTTTGCTTTATTATTAATACACGTTATTGTTGATGATAATGGTGGCTACCGACAATGAGAGGGGTTTCCTTTCTGTAATTTAATTTTATATTGAAATACGCTTGGAGTAACCTAATTACCCGTATTCTTCATTATTTCCATTGTTTTTCTAGAACAAGGCATCAAGGCGTGCCGCATTACAAGCTCACTATTTTTGAATCATTATTTTATATTGCTTTTTTATTGCTATAAAAACCATCGTATTGCACTCTAATTGCTAAAATGATCTTTTTATACGAATTGAAAGAGCTTATTAAGGCATCCGAGTCACTTATTGCCATCTTTATAAGGTAAACTGTACTATCACAGGTAAAAAATGCGACTAAAAGTTTATGTAGCATAATCATTTGTTGTGCCTGCAAATGAAAATAAACGTAAATAGGGTCATTATATTGTACAACGCGATGACATAATGATACTAATTGACGTTTATTGTTGTCACATTTGTAAAAAGATGGTTCCATTGTGATTTTTATATTTTGTGCAACGCATTTATTGCATTTATATTGAATGAGATAAAAGAAACCTGGTATTCACCGCCAATGGCTCCTTTCGCATGTATATATATATATCAAAAAATAAAAATATTTTATTGGAGCTACTAAAAAAGTTTAGATATACGAAAGAGTGTTTATATTTGGTAATGCTAACCAAAATAATAATTAGTTATGATCCAATAAAGTTTAACGATTCGGTATTTCAGCGCTCCTTCCGTTGCTCTAACGAAGGTAAAGAAAAACAAAAATAATCTGAGATTCATATTATTGAAAGGGCGCTATGATCAAGCAGATCTGGCTACTGTATTTTAGTCGATGATCTTCATTTTGTAATATGAAAAGTATATATTCAGGTAATAATTTTGGGCAAAGATAAGCAGCATAGCAGAATCTAGTTTCTTAAATAAGGAAATTACTAATTAGCAAGAGCAGCTTTTTCTTTTTTCTTTTTTCTTTTTTTGTAAAACATTAACACCCTATTCACTTCCCCTTTTTTTTCTTATTTAGGTTATTGAATAACATAAAGTATATTATACTTAAGAAATAGATACAATGAATGCCAATACTATGAGTGAAACAGATTGAATTAACACAAAATAATGATATATTATTCTTTAAATTGTTTAATAATTAATGCTACCATTCTTAAATTAGCTGAGAAAGAGCAAAATGACTTGATGAACAGGTAGCCATCATGTTTACTCCAATCAAACCAATGTGGAACCTAAGCATGTCTTTTTTGGAGCATACCAAAAAATTATGGCTTCAGTATGCGGAGTGATTGATTTTATCCTTAGCATCATTTAATGTCAGTGAAGAAATAAGGAGAGGTGCCTGTCACAATTTAGATTTGCTTATTATTTAATACAAAAAAGGATATTTGCACAAATAAACAAACATGGTAATGTTCATTTAAACAAAGAGTATAAATAGGTTAATTCTTTCACAGCTTATTTTTCTGAGTAACTTTTTTTTTCATTCCTTTTTATTCCCTTCATTTTTCTTCATTTATTTTAAGCAATGGCTAAACAGCTTTGTGCTATCTTGATGGTCCTGGCGACTATCTTTGTAAACTCTGCCTTATGTGCAAGTTCAAAGATTTACGGTAAACACAACTTGATATCTTATGTTGTCGACTGGGAGATCCCCAAAAATGTTCCTTGGGAGAAGATGGACCATGTTGCTTATGCTTTTGCTGAACCCAGCAAAGATGGATCTCTTGGTTCATTTACACCAGAATACTTGAAATCATGTGCGTTAATTATATTAATTTTTTGGTTTTAATTGTCACTAATATCCAATGTCTTTTAGTTACCAGTGAAGCTCATAAAAACAAAGTTGGCGTCAGTATCAGTGTTGGAGGGTTGGTTTTACTCTACAAGCTCTGTTTATAACGATTTTAATTCTAATTATTTGCCTTCATTATTTATTGTTGTCATTGTTGTAATAGATGGACCGGTTCTAAATATTTTAGTAGTCTTGTTGCTTCAGATAGTTCTCGCAAGAAATTTGTCAAAAACATTTTAGAACTTGTTGATAAGTACAAGCTTGATGGTGTAAACTTGGATTGGGGTAAATGTTTTTCTTATACATTTTGTATTATTTCAAGCTCTAACCTTTTTTACTATAGAATACCCTAATGATCCTAATGGTGTATCCTGTAACGAAAAGTAATTTAATGTTAGTTCCACACTTTACAGTCTAATAACAATTAATTTAGGAATGCCAAGGATACCGAAAACTACCTTACTTTTCTTCAATCACTTCGTTCTTCATTAAACAAGAAATATCCTAAAGTTCGCAAGCTCATTACACTTGCCACAGGTACAAGTCCCTTCAATGACAAAAATCAACAGCCAAGCACCAGTCTCAGCAAGGAATGGAGTGAGACCGTTGACTCTTTCTATGTTATGGTAATTAAAATAATATATACATTATTTATTTTAAGCATATGTTCTGACGTTTGAAATTTAGACTTATGATATGAGTGGCAGCTGGATGTCTACTTCTGGTCCAAATTCGCCTCTTGATACATCCAAAAAATACGATGGTAGTGTCAAGCAAGCTGTAGAAAGCTGGAATAAAGCTGGTATTCCTAAAGATCAAATTGTCGTTGGTGTTCCCTTTTATGGTTTTGTCGTAAAGACAAGTCGTGCCATTACTTCCTCTTCTGGTCCCTATGTAAAGTTAGCTAACCCCAGTGCCATCAAAGGTGATAAATACGACGAATACAGTGCTGATCCTTGCCCTGGTGCCAAGAAAAGTTATTCTGGAGAATATCAATGGCGCTCTATTGTTTCTAATGGCATTTCTGAAAATAGGGATGGCTGGAAATACACCTGGGATCCAACCTCTGCTACTCCATTTGCTTTCCACAAGTCAAACAAACAAATCCTATCCTTCGATAACGCAAAGTCTATTAAGGACAAGGCTAGCTATGTTACAAGTGAAAAACTTGGTGGTGCTATGATCTGGTCGCTCGAAATGGATGACTCCAAGAATACCCTTTTAGAATCCCTTCAAGGAATAAGAAAGTAGTTCATAAAAATACTAATGTTCCACTTGATTGTTGATCAATCAGACTAGTGCTTAATGCAAGTTTTTCAAATAAATACAGTAAAACCTATTTACAGTAATATATAAATATAAAAGGAAAATACATGTCAATAATGGGAGTTTGTATTACTATTCAAAATAAGTATGGTATTTTGTGAGAACAATTGATATAAATTAATTGAACCCAAACTTAAAGTTTGAGTACAATGGGTTAGAAATTGCAACTAGAAACAGTGCCATTTTTTTTTAGCTGTTTAACATACCCAGGCGAAAAATACCATTTTAAAGTATTTTACGTCAAAATATACAGTAGTATATATATTATCAAGCAAAATACCATCAATATACTTATAAAAAGTATGTACTTCATCACAATAAATAACATTCTAGTTTATAAAATATTTTTCTTTAATTATTTTTTAACCAACTATCCCTAATGCTCAGGTTGTTCAGTAGTTATTTAGGCGATACAATTTGATGTTACCGTAACACTCGATCAGGGTATATTATTTCGTCATCTTGTTCCTTAAATTGCATTACTCTTTCCAATCTGAACGGGGAAATATATGTATATACGTTAGAAAAAGAAAGAAAAGAGCGCAGAGAGTGGGCTTAAATCAAACATTCAATATAAAAAAAAGTAAAAAATAATGTATTTAATTATTTTAATAGTATAAAATCAAACCACTATTTTAGTTCTTTTAAACTCATAATGGAAAAAAGAATTTACACTAATTTCTAACTTATTTTATGGCTTAATAGTATTTACTAAATTTAATTAAATAAATCTTTGAATACTGTACCCTACAATGTAGCTCTTAATTTTGTGATTTGTTGTACCAAACTCTAACTCGTTTTATTGGCTTATAGTGTTGTATGGATATTCTCTTTTTCTGTTGTTTTATAGTAGCATTTTTTTTAGTCATGTATATCTTTCTTGTCCATTGCGGACTACCCTATTTTCAAATAGAACAAGCCTTCGACCAGTTACGGTAGAAAAAATGCAACCTCCACTGCGCTCCAGGGATTTTGTTTGGACCTACACTTATGGTTCAATCGCTGCGCTATTGCCGAAGGTTTGCACCTGCAGTGGGCTGAGGCCTGCCGCCGGTTTGGGGCACGAACATGGTGGTATAATTTGGGATAAGTTATTAATCAATTCAGACCTAGAAGCGAACTTTCTAATTACCGTACTTTTAATAAAATTATAAACCAAAATTATATAAGCAGAACATATTTTACATCTCGATAAAATTGTATATACTATTAGCATATTGATTTCTATATAAATATTTTAAAATATTAGTAGTTTGAATATAAAAATTATCACTAAAAGTTTTGAATTATAACTTAACGTCATCAAAAACTTTTCAAACTCCATTTAACTTTAAAATGAACAACTGGATTTTTATATAGGATAGGATGGGATGGGATTAGGATTAGGATTAGGATTAGGATTAGGATTAGGATTAGGATTAGGATTAGGATTAGGATTAGGATATTAGGATATTAGGATATTAGGATATTAGGATTAGGATAAAAGAAAAATGATTTTTATGTACAGTGAATAAATTCAAAAGAGACGAAACGGAATAAAATCGTTTATT
The DNA here is from genome assembly GCA_024140155.1 of Backusella parvicylindrica. Classification (NCBI taxonomy): domain Eukaryota; kingdom Fungi; phylum Mucoromycota; class Mucoromycetes; order Mucorales; family Backusellaceae; genus Backusella; species Backusella parvicylindrica. The sequence continues at coordinate 31,942 of VCJB01002896.1, read as the reverse complement.
AACTGTCCAGAGGAGATACAAAGTTACTTTCGTTACTTTTATAAGATAGAGACACTGTCTCTAAATTATAAGAATCATCAATAGAGTCTCTCGGTGAGGATGGTATCATCGTGGCTTGCCTGATGATATCATCTGGGTTGATTTTTGTGACAGCAGCACTTGCGTTTCCATTGCATGTAATTTCACGTGCAGCAAAAGTAGATTCTCGGCGACGAGTGAGCATTTCGAGTCTTTCAGTTACAGATAATCTCGAATTCTCCAGTTCCAATTGTTTTTTGAATAACAAATCAGGATCGGTACATGTACCAAGAGCACGCTTCATTTGTTTATTAATGTACTCCAAACCAAGCTGATACGAAGCATTCATCCAACCAAAGCCTTCACGTGGAACGAATTTAAAATCAGTCCCAACATTACCATACTCTACTTCAACCTTGTGAGATAATCCAACAACATCAAACTTTTCAGGAACAACACCATTAAACTCAACAAAACTCTTTGTAATACTAGCAATATAGAAATTAAGTTGTATATACTACAGTTAAATATATACAATTACTTACATGTAAAGCCATCTATAAGCTAATCTGGCTGCTATGTCCCACATTCCATATCTGTCGAAACCAGACCAAGCCATAATTTGATGAGGCGCCCATCCAAAAGGAAAATCCCACTGGCGATTAGGTCTATCAAGAGATATATTCCCTCTTGACTTCTCAGTTCCAGAAACAAGCCCACCTACCATTTCAAATTTATATACACTCTTTGCCAGTTTTTTAGCTTGGTCCTCAGAAGCACACCCAGCCCACATCATCCAATAAGCAGTTGCACTTTCGTATGTAGTCATTTCCTCTTTAACAGTATCATAGTCAAAGTATAGATCTTCTTCATTATTCCACAAATATTTATCAATATTTTTTTTACGTTGTTCTGCTCGCTTGAACCATTCTGCTGCGCTTTGCTTATTTCCTTCAAAATCTTCAAGATCATTGTCTAAAATACTCGAGATGCAATCAGCTATATCTGTTTCATATTTATAAAGGAGAGCATTAAGATCCACGGTAGCCAAATTAGCACAAATGCCATCGAAACGATATGTAGTGTCATGACCTGATTCACGAACAGCTCGATCATGCAAAAAGTACTCATCTAATTCTGGCTCTTTTATCTCACCGTTGTTATAGAGTTCATTAAATTCGGGAATATAGATTTTGTGCTTTTTTGCGTATTTGGAAATTATATGATCGAAATGCGAGTCTTCTGTCTCCGGTGGAATACCCTGTCCATCAGGTCGATAGCGGGATAACATTGTCTTTTTATCTAGTCTTGGCTCATCCATCCACACTGTTTCGTACTCTTTGATAGCTGATTTGAAAACTTCACGTAGCCAGTCTTTGTTCTCTTTTGATTCTAGAGGATTTAGCTCGTTATAAACCTTTATAGCCATGTCAGTCAAAAATGGAGGTTGAGAGCGAGACAAATAGTAGGATCGATTGGCATTCAAAATTTTTCCGTAATGCTTGATTTCATAGGCGAAATTCTCTACCATCCCCTTCGCTAATTCTACCCTACCATTGGTCAGTAGTCCTAAAGCTTCGAAATACGAATCCCAACCATACATTTCGTTAAATCGACCGCCAGGAACAACGAATGGGATACCACGTAAAGTGGAGCCATTCTCTTCCTCGGATTTTCTCATTTTGAGAGTAAGAATACCTGGTTTATCATTAATGCTTTTCACATAGTCTGCTGTAATATCTTTAGGTAGATACTGTACATCTAGATGAAGATGAGGTCTCTGCTCCGATATCTTTTTGTAGTATTCATATACTTCAGTTTCGCTATAAGGAATGTAAATACGAGGAGAGATGCTATCTGAGCGGTTTTTAGGGTCAGCACAAATATGTTCCAGACCATCAACATCAATACAGCGAGTTAAGCCATCCCAAAACACGTCTCTAATCATTCTGGAGAGTCTTGAAACAGGGTTTTCGTTAAGACGTGCTTCATCCAATATAACATATTTTCGTCCGTAATCTTTTGCAAGAGCCAACTCTTGAAGAAGGTTGGAAAGCATATAGTTTCCTTTAATTGTAAATCTTCTATAACCACCAGAATCAGCTGTTCCAAGAGATAATACTTTTGGTCCAATGTCATTGACTGTGATTTGACCGTCACCATCTGTATCTTCCTGCTCTAATATTTGATTAAATGTCTTATCCACGTCAATAACAAACCTCTGTTCTTTCCCTCTTTCCTCTAGAAGGAATGAATAAATGAGTATCTTTAATTAAAACGTGAAATATGAAAGCTTTACCATATGAGCCGCGACGGTGAATATTTTGAGGAATAATTCGTGAATCACCAAGACTAAAACTTGATGCACCACTCCTCTAAAAAAAAAACACAAACGCCTATTATTTTTATAATAAAAATGACCATGTGACACCCTACTTACAGTATTTATCCTTCTCCTGTCACCAGTAGCATTTTTTCCTGTAGTATAGTATGTTTCAGGAGAAGCAGTAGGATCTAGGTTATCTGACGTTCGTCTAAATGCCATTTTATAAATTATAAAGTGAAAAAGAATAATAAATAATTTACAAAAAAATACTTTACTGCTTTTATTCGTAAGTGTCATCGATAAACCCTTTAAAAGTATCTTTGGTATGGTTAAAGATCCGCAATTTCGAAACAGCTGTTCTTCTATATGTCATCATGATTATACTTTAACTATATAAAATATAAAACAATACCAATTATTTATTAAATTTATCTATTAGACTATTGAGATTGTTTTTTTTTTTAAAAAAAACAATCTAATTATATTCCACCATTGTAACAAAAGTAGTTGAAATAGAGAAAAGCATGAGAGGCCAGCAGGGTGTTGCATGAAATTGCCTCTGTGACTCTAACTCAGATTTAAATTCAGTTATTTCACATGTTTGTACTTTCTTTTTTTTGGTATTGACATCGTTTTGTGTATCAGAGCGATCTTAAGAAAGACAAAAAAAAAATACAGAACGTTATTGTTAGAAAGTAGTACGGTTTTATTATTTTTTAGGAAGCTATAATATTGAGCAAACCTTTGTATTTACTTGTAACCACTATTTTTTTTTTCGAGATGGTATATCAATAGATTAATTTAAACCATTAAAAAAACTCTATACAGAATGTCTAATAGCTCCTTATTTTATAAACCTTATTATTTTAAGTTATTGGTATATAAATAATTAGTTGTAAATATATGACGTAATTTTTTAAAGTCTTCCTTTTGTTTGTATGAAATCAAAGGTTTTTTGATCTTCATAGTGTATTCTGTATTCGTACAAAACAAACTCCATTCATTTTCTTTCTACACGCACAGACAACACTGATCAAGAGGAGAATCAAAACAGCTTTTATTAATTTTAAATATACATTTGGCTTAATTAGTCATACAGCAATATATACACATACATATATATTGTTTTTATGTAAAAAAAAACAGAGAAAAAAGGCTAAAGAGTTATATGATGAGTTTCATATGATTTGTGTATCTCAACAACCAAGGAAAAATAGATAAATTAAGGTACATGTAAAGGTCAAATGCATTCAGATGCCCAGTTTTGAGTAAGTTGTGCAAACCAAGAAAAACAATGTTCTTTTTTGATTTATTTATTGCTTTCGTGAAGCTGTTCCCACACTGGTCTGTGATCAAATGATTGTCGTTGTGAGAAAATCTTGAGGAATAACGTGCAGTGAAGGATGGCTTTTCCCATAAGGGTTCATACACATATTAACTATTTCTAAAGAAGCTTTAATCGAAAACAAAAGGAAGTTTAAAGCTTCCAAAGATCTTTGCTAGCTTTAATGAGTTTTAAGAATTATTTTTCCTTATTTCAGAACTTTATTATTAAAGTGAATAAAATTAATCCGAATTTTTACTAAAATAAGTCTTAAGTATTATGTGTTCCCATTTTGAATACAATACGAGTATAAATAAGAAATTGAAGTACAAAATGTATTTTTTTGTTTAAATAGATACTTCAAAAAACTGAGCCAGATTTGGAGTCAAATTCTACCACTCATCTTGAAACCCCTCAATTTGGTAATATCATTGTACCACAAATGTATAGGACTACTTCTTTTTTGTTTATAAACTGCTTTATTATTCGCAAAACATATTTTTTATACTCGTTTTCATCGTTTAACAACAAAATGGCTCCCGTTACAATTGACCCCAAATTACTAACTGCTGGACATGTCGGTTATTTAACCGAGAAAGAAACAGATATGTTGAAAAAGATGTGGTTACGTCTTTTCAAAGTTTTCCAACAAAAAGGTTCCGACTCCAAGTCTGAAAAGAAAGAGGAAGAAGCTCCCAAGAAATCTGGATGGTTTGGAAAGAAGGAGACGAAGGAAGATAAAAATGCTGAAGTATTCATCGGTGCCACAACTGATTCTGCTTGGTTAACGCTTCCTCTTGATAAAGCATTACCATTGATTCCAGGTTCTGAACTTAAAAGAACTTTCTGGGGTATGGTTGCCAATGATAACCCTGATGCTGTCGTTCTTCGTTTCTTACGTGCTCGTAAGTGGGACTTGGATGCTGCATATAATATGTTGACAAACTGTCTCCGCTGGCGTCTTTGCTATCGTCTTGATGACATTATTGCTTTGGGAGAAAATGGTCTTCGTGATGAACTTAATAAGCTTAAGCCTGATCTTGGTACCGAGTTCATTAAGCAACTTAACTCTGGAAAGACCTTTTTGGGTGGCCCTGATAAAGAGGGTCGTGGTATTTGGTAAGTTTATTATTCATATAACCATTGTTACAATACTAATTTTCTGTGACTTCAGCTATATCAACGTCAGTCTTCACTATAAAGAAAATCAGCCTCCAGAGACAATCAAACTTTTGACAATGTATATTATGGAAACTTCTCGTGGTATTGTTCACCAACCAGTCGAAGGCAGTTGTATTGTGTTCAACATGGATAACTTTACCCTTAAGAACATGGTATGTATAATAGTTTAATATTAAAAAAGGATGGTGTAATATAATGAAGTAAACAATATTCAGAGTACAATGTGTAACCAATATTACCTGATTCACTAATTTAGGATTTCGATTTCGTGAAATTCTTGGTAACTTGTTTCGAAGCATATTATCCTGAAACTCTGGGCTCCTGTTTAATCCATAGAGCTCCTTGGGTATTCTCTACAGTTTGGAACTTGATTACTCCTCTATTGGATCCTGTTGTCGCTAGCAAGATTCATTTCACAAAGAACCTCGATGAATTGACTCACTTTGTTGATCGTAATGTTTTACCAGGTAACTTGACTGGTGAAGAAGGCAAATTGACCATCGATCAAGCTGTTAAGATCGATCCTGTTACTCCAGGAAACTTGAAGACACCTGACTCTGTTGCTTATCAAGACTATGTCGACAATATCAAGGATTATACATATCAAACAACTGAATGGTCTAGAACTAAGACAACTGGAGAAAATGAAACCGCTGATCGTCGTGATCTTGCTAGAAAATTCCGTCATGCTCGTATCCGTGCTGAGAACGATATTAGAGGTCCTACCAACTATGAAGCCAAAGGTTTCGTTACCATTAAGGACGACCGTCTTATTCTGAACTTTGGTAGTGATGGCTGGGAACCTTTGGATATTTCAGATACGGTCTAAATAATTCAATTTTGCTACACTTTGGTTAATTTCTTCTGGAAGAGATGGCCATTCTACGATATTACAATTCCTTACTATTCCGCATTTCTCTTACCACATTCCCTTTTTTTTTTTGAAGTATAAATAAACATTTAAAATAAACCTCATTCTGTTTATTTCAAGAAGTTTTTTTTTTAATTTAGTGACCAACATCATTCAAGTCTCTTCACACAAAGAAAAAAGGATATTAAATCAACAAAACGAAAAAAAAAACAGTTCAATGATGCCCAAATTAAATATATGAGCATATCACTCAAATGCTTATACAAAAGAAAAAATAAATAAATAAATACATGAGCAAACAAAGACAGAATAAATTACTTAAAACAATTTCTTTTATTAAAAAAAAAAATTAAAATCTATTTCTAACAACTATTTATATGTATTTTTTTTTTCTTTTTGTTTACTGAGCTAAAGCAACAGCAACACTATAGGCACCACTGTGACTGATGGATACATTGATGTTCTTAATGCCAGAAGCAGAAGCGGCACTCTTTGCCTTTCCAGTCAAGACGACTTCAGGAGCACCAACTTCATTAGCCTTGATTTCGATTTCGTTCAAGGGAGCTGCAGCTCCGTCCGAGGGGATCTTTCCGTATGAGGAAATGGCCTTAAAGACAGCTTCCTTTGCAGACCAGCGTCCAGTAAAGCTTGCTTGAGGATCTGGGCGGGATTGACAATATTCAATTTCGGCGACAGTAAAGTTACGCTCAATGAAAGTAGTGCTATCAATGTTGACAGCATTGGTCAATTCAACATCCACACCGACACCCTTCTTACCAGCTTGCTGTTCAGCAAGTGAGGCCAAGACATTCTTGGTAGCGACAGCATCACCAGCGGTGGGAGCAGCTTGAGTAGCAGATTTCTGGTTAAAGACCCAAGTCTTCTTTTCCTTGGAGTATTCAGTACGAGCACTAGGGTTCAAGTAGACAGTATATTCTAAATCATCAGAATATGGAGCTTCGTTCTTGACCTGGACAAAGTCCGCAACGCCAGTGATAGAATCGTGGAGGTAACGGTAGGCCTTAGCATAACGTTGAGCATTCTTAGCTTGGTAAGCCTTATATTGAGACTCTTCCAAAGAAGCAAGGACATAATCAGGATGGATAATCAATATTTCACCACCAGCTTGGCCGAAACCGAAGGACTTGAGAAGACCAGCCTTAAGACCATCAGTTTGAATGGTACGAGAAGGATAAACAATGTGCTCAAAGTCTTTCATGATAACATCAATGTTATCGGCATTACGGTTACCAGGGACAGTACCGCTTAAGAGAGCTTGCATCATACCGTTAGCCATCCAAGAGGCAGCAGGACCCTTAGGGTGACCAGTCAAGTATTTCTGAGTAATAGCCAAAAGAGCATTACCCTTAGAACGACCAAGATGCTTCAATTGAGTGTTGAGGACACGAGATTCATTCTTATCATTGGCCTTAGTAGAAGTACCATGGAAAGATGCAACACCAATATCATCAACGGTCAAACCATAAACAGCGAGAGCACCACGAATAGGAGCAATGGAGTGGTCTTGTTGGTAGAAGTTGTGACTCCAAGTAGACAAAGCTTCCTTTTCTTGGCGCTTCGCTTCACTGTGGATAAAAGTAGTGCGTTCTTCGAGCCATGCCTGTTCATCAGATTCTTCAAGTTCACCAGAAGCCTTAAGATCATCCATTTCTTCGCGTAAGGCATCATATTCAGCTTCAACCCAAGCCTTGATTTGAGCACGACGAGATCTGACTTGTCTGATACGGTAGTTGAAGTTCAACAAAGGATTGGCTCTCTTGCCAGCGTTTTCACGAGCAGTGGTCAAAATACCGGCACCAGGGGCGGGAACAGAGCGACCTTCCTTATCAGTAGCAGTGTTGCTGAGAGCAATAATACCATAGATAGGTGAACCAATTTCAATAGCTGTAGAAGCAGTCATCAAGATATGGTTAGCAGCACCATGAGCTTCCATGAAACCATTTCTGGTGGAAGTAGCAGGACGAGACATCTCAGCAGGAGTGCGGCCATGGGCTAATTCATCAACGGCATTGGATGTGGCCTTCATGTTAGCGAATTCATAGCTGGATTCTTCGGTAATATCTTCAGTGGCACCAGCAATCATGATCTTGGCCTTACCAGTCAACAAAGATTCACAAGCCAACTCAACAGAGACGGCAGAAGTGGCACAAGCATTGACAGGAGTCTTAATAGGACCAGATGAAGAAAGGAGTAACATGTTAATCCAAGCGGGCATGGTGTTAATGAAGGATTCTTGTAAGATATCCTTTTGAACAGGTTTATCGAGAAGACGATCACGGAAGAGGCCTCTCTGAGACAATTGACCACCTACACCGGAACCTGTACTGTTACCAACTTCAGAAACGTGGACATATTTGAAGAATTCATAAGGATCAGTGATACCAGCAGAGACAAATGCTTCAACAGTAGAAACAATGTTGAACAAGGTAACAGGGTCGACTTGATCGACGATATCCTTAGGAACACCATAACGAGCAGCATCCCAACCAGTAGGGAGCTGACCAGCAACAAGACGATCAAAGCGAAGAGCCTTAGGAACGTACAAAGTGGCACCCTTGTGCAAAACAACAGACCATTCACCGCTAGCATTTTCATAGATGTCAGCCTTATCATCTTGTTGGAGTTTGAAGTGCTGAGCTTCTTCCTGAGAGCAGGCGAAAGGTTCTAGATCATGATCAACAACAATTTCCTGCATGAGCATCTTCTTCTCGGGGTTGTAGCCATCCATAACAGTAGGATCTAAAAAATAATATTAATTGTCTAATCATAAACTGATAATAATTTATAAATCTTACCAATGAAACGAATACCAGAGTGTTCAGTAATCTGCTTCTCATACTTAGACTTGATATCCTTATCCTCAACAGGCTCACCAGACTTAGCATCAACCCAACCAGAGTAGTGCTGACCAGTCTTCAACATACCATCATGGTGCTTAATATAACCCATGATCCAAGCCATTTCAATACAACCTTCCAAAGAGAATTCACCAAAAGCTTCCATTTCCCAGCGAGTTCTAGCATTACCCCAAGGAGAAACTTCACCAAAACCAGCAACAACGATGACCTTATCCAAATCAAGCATACCCTTAAGGTAACCCAAATGCTTAAGAGCATCATGAGGCTTCAAGGTAGGGAAGTCAAACTTCATGTTGGCACGAGGAGTAATCTTGTGAGGCTTCTGCTTACGTTCAGCTTCTTCACCAAAGACGATCTTGTAATCAAGGGCATTTTCAGCATCGATAGCCTTACGGATCTCAGCAGTTTCACGGATTTCCTTACGCAAGTTAGCACTGACTTCATTAAGGTTGGTGATAAATTGGAGACCACCATTCAAATCAGCCCAAACAGGTTCGTTTTGACAGAGTTCAACGATGCTGGGATGCATCAAACCCAAAATGTTGAAAGACATTTCAACAGTGGAGAAAGTACGAACGCCTAATTGTTCAATGCCTTCGGCAACCATGTTATTAGCACTCATCAAACCAGTACCACGAGTCCAACCAATAACAGCACCTGCAATCAAGAGGTAGCTAGACCAGCTTTCAGAGTACCAACGGTTGAAAAGAGTTTCAAGAGAAATCTTAGATTCACCATAAAGACCATCGGCACCGAAGGTACCATGGTTAGGAGACAAGGGAAGAATAACCTGGGCAGGACGAGTATCGGAACCAATGTTCTGCTTATGAGTCTTAACATTACCCAACATACGGAGCAAGTTAGTCAACATGATACGATGAGCTAATTCAGACTTGGAGTCAATAGCATCAATTTCACGACCATTTTCAGGAATAGCAGCGAAGGGAATGACAAAGTCAAGATCCCAGTTCAAACCCTTAACATCATAAATGTAGTCGACTAAAGCATCAACATCTTGCTTAGCACCCTGGTTAAAGGGAACGACAACAAGCTCAGAACCCTTAGAACCAAAGGTTTCATAAATAGATTGGAAGTACTCAGTAACTTGGCGGCTGAAGCGGGAAGTAGTAACAACAACCTTAGCACCACCAGAAATAAGACCCTTCAAGACTTCAGAACCAATAGAGTCTCTACCAGCACCAGTCAAAAGAACACACTTATTAGCAAAGGTAATACCTTGATCAGCAATTTCAGTCAAAACATTCAAGTAAGTGCTAGTCAACTTGTTGTTGAACTCCCATCCATTAGGATCATTGACATTCTTTCTCTTAAGATGGAGGAAAGGAATAGTTTCAGTCTTAGCAACCTTAGCAGAAGCACGCTTATGATCAGGAATGCGGCCCATGATAGTAGAGGCACGACGTTGACGGGGTCTCTCTTCACGAACAATTGAGTTGGACATTGACATAGCACGCAACACATCACTATACAACTCCTTAATAGCAACCTTGGTACTCTTCTTCATCTTATTCTGACTACGGATCATCTTGTAGATACGACCCAAGTCTTGTTGAACCTTAAGGCGGTTAGAGTATTCAGAAACCTTGGAACCAGCAGTCATGTCCTTGACATAATCAGCCAACTTACGACAACCAGGACGAGGAACCTCATCATAACCAATGTCGCCCTTTTCGGTAACACTAGTCTTGGGACCAGTAGGGAAACCAACATCCTTGTAAACAGGATCAACTGCGAGAACCTCAGCACAATTTTCGATCAAAGCCTGACCGAATTCCTTAGCAAGACGATAAGTTTCACCCTTGTCACCGTTGCAATTTTCAACATTGTAACGCATGTAGTCAATCAATTGAGGATAAGAGCGGTTCATGATACGCAAGCACTTGGCAGTGACTTCACGATCAACAATAGCGAGCTTACCAAAGATAATATCGTACCACATTTCAAGAGCATCTTGGCGAGACCAATTCCAGTAAGAATCATAACGGCGAGCTTTAAGGGTACTGAAAGTGGGTTTAATACCATCAGCATAAATGTCACCATGCTCAGCAAGCCATAAGTCAAGTTCAGATTGGAGCTTCAAGGTAGTAGTCTTCTCCTCCTCGTACTTCTTGGCACCTTCACGCAAGTCCTTGGAGAGGTATTTAGCGTACATGTTAAGCTGTTGGTAAATCAAAGCATCTTGCTTGGCCTTCATGGCATCAAACTCTTCACTGTTAATAACAGCAACACCGGCTCCAGCTCCACCAGCTCCACCGGCAGCTCCACCAGCTCCACCAGCAGTCAAAGTAATACCAGCCTTCTTAGCATATGCTTGGGCAACAGAGTCCAACCAAGCCTTAGCCTCAGGTTCAGTTCCCAAACGAGAAGCAGGTTCCATGGTAATGGCAATTAAGAGGGCACCATCAATGCGACCAGCTCCCAAACCATAGGTGTTAGTAAGATAAGTTTTTGCACTACTTAAAGTGAAACCACCAGGCATTTTAGCACCGATCATCTTAGCAACAAGAGTGCTAGAGTGCTTACCAAGAGTACCAGGGAAGGCACCGTTCAAAGCAGCACCAAGTTCATCCAAAGGAGTTTCTTCAGATTTCTCGGGAACAGCATTGTTGAATTCCTTCTGGAGATCACCAAGAATTTCATTTTGGAGAGTAGACTTACCACCAACCAAGTCCTTAATAGCCTTGCCCATAGGAACTTCATCAACAGACTTCTTGAGTTTCTGAGCAATAACAGCATGAAGAATTTCAGTAGCAGTGACAGGAACGTCACTTACAGCGGCAGCAGGTCCAGCGGTAGCGACAGGGGCAGCAGCAACTGGAGCAGCAGCTACAGGAGCTGCAGTGGCAGCAGCGGCAGCGGGAGCCTCGGCAGCAGCTTCCTCTTCAACAGGGTTCTCAAACTCATAGTAAATTTCCTTGGCATCCTTGGAAATACTCAAGTTCTGACGACGGTTACTCAAAGCGTTATCGTATGCTTGGTACTTGAGGTTCAAGGTACGGACAGCCATACCACTCAAAGTAGGAGAAGGACCAACTTCGATCAAACGTTCAATCTTATAGTTCTTGAAGAGTTGATCTTGAGTCTCAATCCAACGGACAGGAGAAGCAAATTGATAAGCAAGTAATTCAATCAAAATGATGTAACCAAGACGCTGCTGTTGAGCAGGAGTGACATATTTTTCATCAGACCAGTTCTTGAGAACCTTGGCAAGACGAGGACTAGAAGTCAAACGGTAAACATCTTCAAGATATGACTTTTCAGTGCTGAAAGGTTGAGCAGTCAAGTTAGGAATATACTTGCTGGACAACTGAGCAACATCAATATCAGAGGGGTTGAACTTCTTAGCAAGGAAAGTACGGAAAGGAGTAACACCGCTCAACAAGAAAGAGGAATGGAAAGGTACATCAATACCGGGCAAGGGAACGGTAGCATGGCCACGCTCAAGAACAACATGACCCTTGGCTTGTTTAACCTTAGTCTTCTCGAAAGCACCATCAATAATGATGTTTAATTGTTCCTTGACATCATCGAGAGACATTGTCTCCATTAATTTCTGAAGATCAATGTTGGCGGTCTTAATGTAATTGAGAACATTAGCAAGAGCATCCAAATTCTGGAGAGCACCAGCGGCGACATACTGCCAATTTTCAACGTTGAAGTTAACAATTTCCAAGACATCACCACCACGACGGGCAATGGAGTCAACAACATAACGAAGAGCAGTATCGTTGAAGGTTTTGGAGACACGAGCAGGGTTAACAGCAACCATACCATAGTTGGAGCGACCAAGTTCGTCACGCTTAACAGCAGACTGCATAGTCATACCACGATAGAACACAACATCAACAAGAGAGGTCAATGGCAGCACATCACCAACAGAGGCCAAAGCAGCATATTCACCAAGAGAGTGACCAGCAAAGGCACAGTTACCTTGAATCAATTCCTTGGAACGCATATCTTCAAAAGCGGCCTTCTCCATCAAAGTCAAAGCAGGCTGAGTAAATTGAGTAGCATACAAAAGACCAGTAGGAGAACGGAAAGTATAGAAAGCAGTGCGCTCATTGATGGTAGGGAAAAGAGGTAATGTCTTGGTGGAACCATCAGCATCGACAACGTCATAAGTCATACTCATATAGTTTTGACGAATCTTGTTACCACGAGGACCACCGAAGTGAACGACCTTTTCCTTGGGGTTACTACGAACAATCTCCAAGATAGAGAAACCATAATTCTCCATAAAGTGCTTATCAGCTTGATCCCAAATAGCTTTGGCAACAGGGGAGCTATCATAGAGTGCCATACCCATACCAGGTTCCTGAGAACCTTGACCAGTGAAGACATAGGCGGTAACAGGTTGTTCAACTTCAGCAGTACCTTCGACAACCTTCTCGTTGTTTTGATTAACAGTCTCAACCTTAATGATCTTACGACCATTCTTCATACCACTATGAGAGAGCTTGGTTTCAAGTCTATCAGAAGGAAGTACCATACCAACAAACTTAACATCATAGGCAACAACACGACGAGGTACATTGTCAGCGGCGAAGATTTCAACAAACTTACGAGTAGAGGCACTAGTCCACATACCGTGAGTAATGGTACCAGGCAAAAGTGCGAGATCAGCAAAGTAAGGGTTTACGTGAATGGGGTTGAAATCACCTGAGACAGTAGCATAAGGCTCGTTAGAAGCAGGTGCATGTACTACAGAAGAGTAAGTAGACTGACTAGGCATAACAGAATAACCACCATTCTCGAAGAAATGGGCTTGCTCAATTTCCTGAGAGTTACGCTTCAAGTACTCAATGACGGGGTTACCGTGACTTTCACCAGATTCATATTCAACCTTAGCAATTTCAACAAACTCCTTTGTAGAGACTTGCATGGTAACAACACCAGTAGTCTTAACATTGGAAAAGACCTTCTTGTTTTTGTATTTAAGGTCAGTGGTCAAACGGAAAATCAAAGAACAACCAGGAGTAACTTGATGAGATTCCAATGCATCAGTCCAATGCATCCATTCCTTAGACTTGAGAACAGCAATATCCTTAACACCGTTGATCTTCATCTCCATAGGTGTTTCGACCTTACGCTCAAAGGTATGTTCAAAATCATTAAAGGCGCCACGGTACAAGAATTGACTGGTAACCTCAAGAACAGGCTTGTTATCACGAACAATAACACCCTTGACTTCGATCATCTTACCAGAGTCGGTGTTGACAATAGCATTGATGTTAGCATAAGTATCAACAACATCACCAACTTGAAGCAAATCGGATCCTTCCAACAAACGGAAACCGTTACCCAAATGGACCAAACGCAAAAGATCACCATCAATAACCTTAGGGAAAATGGCCTTCATGATAGCCTTCCAACCAACAACAATGGCGAAATCCATAGGGGCAAATACAACCTTCTGGCCACGATCAACAAACACTTCAGCTTGATTACCAACAGCTTGGCAGAATTCTTTGATCTCTTCGGACTTGACGGTTTCATCCTTACCAATAAGTTTTTCGTGAACAGGAATGTTAAGGAAATCATCCTTATTATCAATACCGAACCACAACTTGTAGTAAAAGTCCTTAATGCGATCATTGCGACCTTCCATAACTTCGTGGATAGGAGCATAACCCAACTCAGGGGTGTATTGGAATTGGAGACATAATGGGATCAAATCCTTTTCACGCTTCTCAAAAAGACGAACATCAATCAAGTCGTTGGAAGAAATGGCAGCTTCAACAGAAGTGATGTAATCATCGGTCTTATCAGTGGCACTCCAGGGACGCTTGTCTTGAACCTTGATGGATACAATCTTACCATCAACGGTAGTAGCAACAACCTTTTGGCCAGCACGAGGGCGGAAGATGCGTTTAGCAGGGTTATCAACAAAGCGTTTACCTTGGACAATGAAAGGAGAAGTCAAGAGGGCACGGAGCCAGTTATACTCAGGACCAGAGATAGCTTGTAACCACTCAGACTCAGTGGGAACTGAAGAAGAGTTGTTGCCGATCTCGTAAATAAGTTCTTGAGAAGAAGGATTGGCCTCAATAGAGCTCTTGATAATAGCTTCACCACCGAGATATTCAGTCTTAGGAATAGAAGCTTCATCATTGTTGTAATAACGTTCCTTCAAGCTAGCAATATGGCTTTCATAAATATCACCAAGAATTTCACCAACGGGCTGATCAGCACGAGTGGCATATTTGGCAGCAACAGGACCATGAAGAATACAGGTACGCTGAACATCTTGATCAACAACAGCACCCAAATCTTCGGACTGCCACAAGGAATCCTTCTTGAACCAGATATCAAATTCCTTATCCATGACAGGGATGAAAGGAACAGGCTTTTGCCAAGGACGCTTGCAAAGAGCAATGAAGTGAAGAACATCCTCAGAAGTCAAGAGCTGAGTCTCAGCAGCAGGGAATTGAGCCAAGAATTCTTCAGTAAAAGCAAAAGGCTCATCAAGCTGGCTGTAACTTTGGAGTAAAGAGGGGCTCTCAGCGGTAGAGAAACGCTCCTCAACACGACGCATAAAGTCACCGATCAAATCGCGAAGACTAATATCAATCCAGCGGCTTTCATGCTTAACGTAAAGCAAAGTGATCATACGATAGACAACTTCAGAGTAAGTCATATCTTGAAGATCAACAGCTTCACCATCCTTCTTCTGACCGAACCAGACCTTTTGGAAATCGGCATTCAAACGCTTGATAATGTAGTCCTTCTTGGCCATAAGGGCAGGAAGACGCTTATCTTTAGGTAAGCCGAAAATGCTTTCATCCAATTCCTTCCAGAAGCGAACACCGCGAGTGGCAACCTTGTGAATAGGCTCACCCAATTCAGAAAGAACGGTAATAATACCACCAGTTGGGCCCTTATAAGTCTTTTCCCACTCACCATCAGCGACACCAGGGGCATCAACCATGGCTTGCTTAGCAGCAGGAGAAGCCATACCTTCCTTGGCAACCATCATACGGGAACCAAACAAGATACCATCAAAAGGCATAGGAGGATAGTCAAATTTGAGAGACCAATCACCAGTGATGTAAGGAAGGGTATCGTCAGCACCACCAAAACCGGAACCAGCTACAAGAACAATATTAGACTGGCGACGGATAGCAGCATAAGTTTCAAGGATAGGTTGGTGAGCATCTTCGAAACTGTGGTGACCACCGGCGCGGCCACCGGTCCATTGCATAATGATGGGCATTGTAGGGTTGGCGGCGGCGATAGCAACAACTTGGCGAATAGTATCAACACTTCCAGGCTTGAAGGCAACATGACGAAGACCAGCGGCTTGGAGATTAGCGATAATCTCATTGGCTAACTCAAGACTGGGAACACCAGCAGCAATACAAAGACCCTCCATAGGTAAGCCTTCCTTGCGCATAACTTGGATAAGAGGGTATTGGAAGCCCCATTGACGAACGTTCAAGAAAATAATATTAAGAGTGATACCTTCACCGGCACGAGTCAAATTCATGATTTTGTCAACCTTCTCACGAAGAAATTCATCGCTGAAATGACCACCACCTGAAAGTTCGATATGGTAACCAGCGTTCATGACAGCAGAGACGAACTGTTCACTGACGGTAGAAGGAGTCATACCAGCGACCATCAATGGAGGTTTACCCAATAAGCGAGACATCTTGGTATCAACATGAACACGGCCATTACTGAAATGATAATAATAATAAGTATTTTTTTTTGTTTGCTTTGTATATTACTTTATTGTCTTACCTAGTAGTTTTAATAAGCTTGGGCTGGAATACCTTAGACCAGTTTTGAGAATAAGTGACGGCACGGATATCAGAATCAAATAAGTCGGCCTTATAAGAGAGATCACGGTTGCTGCCTTCTAAAGCACCTGCCAGGACAATCTGGACACCCGTACCTTCCTTGTTACGGTAAGTCAAACCACCAATACCGGAGGCGCCACCAGGTCCAAAATCAATAATATGTGTCAAATCGTCAGTGGCAATAGCACTCTCCCAATGGACATGTTGTTCGCAAATAAGCGATAATAAAGCGTGGGTCAAGTTGGCACTTTCACGCATATCCTTACCTAATTACAAGTCACACAAAAATTTTAAAATCTGTAATTTTTTTTCCAATCTCCCCCAACGCCCCAAAAACTTACCAGCATCAGTAGCGTAAACAGGCATCTTGAGATCCTTGGCCTCAAAGTTAAGACCATTCTTCTCGGCGTCCTTCAACAAAATAGGGATAGCGGACTTGAGATAAACACTGTGGAAAGGTGCGGTGATAGGCAAGAAACGAGAAGAGAACTTAATCTTACGCTGAGAGTAAGGAACACGGGACTGGTCCAAACCAGTAGGTGCCTTTAATTTACGTAAACTGAGGTTCAAACCGTACAGAGATTGAGGAGGACCTGTACAGACAAAAGAACGAGGACCATTGTGTAAAGTGATTTCAATCTTCTTATCACCAGACAAGTGAGAGTTGGTCTCTTCGAGGTGTTTGATAACCTGGCTCTCTCTTAAACCAGTGATAGCCAACATAGGAGTGGGGTTACCTTCATTATTGCTGATTGAATCTTCCAAAACGGTGGGGTTAAGGGTAGTAGGAGGGAACTCTTGCTGAGCACGAGTACCAATCCAAAACAGCAAACCAAGAGCTTTTTCGGTGTTGAGGATGAATTCTTCTTCTGTGGAAGAAGCGGAAATAACAACTGAACTGATAATACCTTGGCTATGACCAGTAGTACCTATCATAAATTACCATAGTTTAGAACCCATTTTTTTTTTCAATTTTTTATCCAATCCTATTCTTTGCTTTTTTTTTTCATTATATTAATATGTACCTGCGAACAAATCTCTAACTTCAGCAGGGGTACGATCGAGGACACGAAGCATAACATAGTATTGAAGGATCTGGGTGAGACCAATCAAAGGGAAACTGACAGGAGCTGAGACAAGGTATTGAAGATCAGGTCTCAATTCGGGGTTATCGAGCCAGCGAAGAATATCCAAACCCTTTGAGTGAAGAACACTAGCTTCAGCACTGCGAGCATACTTGGCAAGGACAACAGCCATGTGCTCAACAAAAGGCTTTACAAGACCTTGATAGGTCTCCCAAATATCGGCCAATTCATCGAAATATTCTTCAATATTACCTTGACCACCAAAAATGGCAAATAACTTGGCATCACCGCGAGCAGCAGCTTCAAACAAAGCAGACTTGGTAGTAACTTCTTGAGCGGTGAGAATGTTTTGCTCCTTGAGAAGAACAAGGGCAGCATAGTAAGCACGAAGAACAACCTTTGTTGATTCAGGTTCGAGAGTGCGGGTAATGGCGTGCACATCGTTGCTCTTGAGATACTGTGCACGGAAATCTACAAAAAGGGTCCGTGCTACAGGTAAGAATTGAGATTGTTGGGCAGCACGAGTGGAAGCGAAATAAAGGAATCTAGCAGCTAACTCAATCTCGGTAATTTCTGCTACCTCTTCGATGGAAAACTCTTCCTTCAACTGTTCAGCAGAAACCCAGATATTAGCAGGGACGAGAACAGAAACTTCGGTCTCATTTTGTTTAATAGAAAGTGGACGTAGTACTTGTTGATCCATGGTCTTTATGTGTTACTTTAGTGATGAATAAAAAAAAAACCTAGACACAAATCTAATATTTTAGCACATTTTTTTTCTTCAGCAGTACACAGAAAAAAAAATAGAAAAAAAAAGTCTCACTACCTTATGATAGAAAATATATAACTGTGAAAAAATGAGATGATTTTTTTTAAGTACTGTACAATATGATTATTTCTTTTTTTCTTCTAAGTTTGATCCCCCAGCAAAGAAATAAAAAAAAAAAAAATACAACGAAAAGAAAAGAGACGAGAAAAAAAGGAATCAATAAAAATGAATCTCTCAAATGTAGCTTTTTTTTGGTTACACCCCCCATCAAACTTTGTAAGCCATATTTGGACAATTGGTAGGGGCGGTGGCTCGGAGTGACTCGGAATTTATAAAAAGACCTTTTTACAAGACCCCAAAAACCGAAGATTGCCATCTCAGTTGTCAAGCATTAAACCCGTACTACCCTCACCCCAAAATTACACAACCGCACTCAGGTCTCTATTGTTATCTCCAATTTCAATAACATACTTTGGGAAATCAAGATAGATAACTGAGATTATGAAGATCATTCACTTGATAAATATGGTTT
>VCJB01002895.1:26024-37050 GCA_024140155.1 Backusella parvicylindrica | reverse complement strand
AAAAAAAAAAAAAAAAAAAAAAAAAAAACTTACACAAAGCTCGGGTAGGACCTTGCACTGTTTCTCCGCATGCAGGCTGTTGTGGAACTGCATCGGGTTTACCGAAACCTACCTTGACAGTTGCATTGCCCAGACGACTCCCCATTTTTGTTTTAAAAGCATCTTTTGCTATTAATGCTTCTTCTTTGGTTAAAAAATTGACAAAGGCACATTCGCGATCAGGTAATATTCGAATGCTTTCAATGGTACCGTATTTGGAAAAGATGGCATTTAAATCCAAAGCTGTAACGGAGTTATCTAAGTTACCTAGCCATAATGAACGCGTGGAAGGGTGATTATTATCCAGTTCAATTTCGAGACCTTCTAAAAACGTATATTCCTAATCATAATAATAATAAAGAGTCAGAAGGAGAAAAGAAGGGGGAGAGATAAAAACAACGTAGTTTACCCCTGTCCTGCTATTGGTCTCATCCGAATTCATAACTACTTTTCTTTGCCGCGCAATGTTTTCCAACAAATCGGCGCTGCTGTTTGAGCTTCGAAGAAAGGGTCTATGGCAGCTACTACTTTTATAGGATGCATTCGAAACTGAATCGGAAAGCCAAGCCGAACGGTGGTGAAAAGAAGGGTTAGTATCTTCAGTACGATCGTCAACGGCGCTCAGTGCGCGTGGTCTGCCTGTCTGAGCTTGAAGTCTCAAAGTTGCAATAGACGAGCGGAGGTCTTCCCCCCTGATAAAAGAAGGCTCATTCCCATACGTCATGTCGCGGTGCCAGTCGGACTGAGAGGAGGCTTCCGAAAGAGAAGAATAGGAATGACTTGCATGGAGTAGATTGCGACGTTCCTGTATGCCATCTAAACCCAATGAGGCTAATGTACTAGCGATGGTATTTCCGTCGTCTTCTTTGAGTAGTTGGTCTGTTGTTGTGGGTGAAGTAGGACTTTGAAGTGTATCACCTATCCAATGATTAAAAATACCGCCTCCAAAAGGGTGATTTGTAGTAGAACCGGATCTACTACGTAAAGAAAGAGTAGGTGTCTCAGAATCTGTAGAAGGAGCGGTATCAGGAGAAAGACTGTCAAAGCGATCTGTGTAAGGAAACGAGGTAGATTGATTAGGCATCGTGTCAGCACGAGGTCGCCTAAGACTAAAGGATATATCTTGATTAATTATTTGCGGATTTGTTTGCCATGCGGGGATATAGTCATTCGTTTGGATATCACTGTCATTTAAACAAAATATTATTATTATATATGTAGGTTTGTTATGTTTACTGCTTACCTCGTTGAGAAGCTTTGACTTGTATTTGAAGAAGGAATGGTGGACGGTGTAGATTCCGTTCCTGAATTCGCCATGATGTACAAATGACTAAGTTCAAGTTTGGCGGAAAACTAGCTAATAATGATAAATATAATATATGATATTAAATATAATAATAATAAATATATAATATAAAATTTATTGATGTTGTTCTAAAGTAGCAAATAACGAAAGTACAAAAAAAAAGTGATATTAAAACGAAAGGAAAAAGGTAAAAATAAAATGTATGAAAATATGATTAAAAATAATAATAAAAAGAAAACAAACAGAGGTAAAAGGAGTAGCCAAAACTAAAAATACAGAGCGTTGTTGAGAAAGCAGGGGCAGACGGAGACAAGATACCTTATTTTGAAAATCATATTGCGCTATTCTAAATTAATTTTGCATTGAAAGAAAGGTTGACTTTTGAATGAAGTACTTTGTTTTTCAAGCAGTTGGTAAAAATCCTCAAGTAATTGGGAACAGTTTTTTCTAGTAATTGAGAAGAATTTGCAAGTAATTTGAAAAACTTCTTCGAATAATTGAGGAAAAATTTTAAATAAATAAGAATTTGGTTCATATTCCCTTCAGATCAAGCATGATTGGTATAACTCTCTTTACTTTTCTCAATTATATTATCTCTCCTCCCTTTTTATAAATAATTTGTAATTTTTTATCTGTTTCTTGAAACAAACAAAAAAGTACGTTGTTTTGTATTTTGATATCTATATCACGTCAGCTATTATCAAGATATTACTATGATAAATAAAGAGCAAGACTAAATCAAGTTTATATATATATATAATAGAAAACAACTCTTTTTCTGTTACTTAGTTTCATAATAGTAATAAAAATAAATCGATGTATCTACATATTTTTCTCTTTGCTTCCTTCTTTTTATACTTCTTGTGTATCTATATCACCAAGAAGACTAAACATGACTTTCAAGGCTAAATTGTGGATGTTGAAACTGCATATATCATTTCTAGGGGTTAACTGGATTGAAACCCAGAGTTAAAAACTAATGAGATAAGGGGGTGTGAGTGAGAGAGCAAATTATATCATTACTTCCTTTACTTTGATGTTGTATTTCAGTTATTAAGAAAAGGAGTTAATATCATCTATTAGTAAATAGTATTAGTAAATAATCGACCAGAAAACAGTGTGAAATAAAGCTCTAAAAAGAAATAGAACGGCTGATAAGTTAATATTCATGCAGTTATGGCTGTTCCAAAATTAATGTCACACAAAGAAAATCGCAATAATTTATATATTTATAACAGAATTTTATGAATATTAATTCATGATTTTTTTTAGGGTTTCAACTTGAATCATATGACAAATCAATAGAGACTGAGTGAGTGAGAGAAACATTGATCGTGTGAGAGGGATATTATTGAAATAACTTTTGTCCCGATTCACCGAAGAATGATAATTCTTTATTTTGATATTACTAAACCATGAAGCTTGGATTTAGATCGAGAAGAAAATATATTCTACATAAGAACTATCTATGGTATAATATAAACAAATAGACTGAGCTGGCATATAATATAGCAGAAATCTCAATCTTTTCAGTCAAGGAAACCATCATTAACGCTTAGGGTTACTGTATAAATATCTGATGCTTATTTATTTAATTAAATAACATGGTTTTGAATATTTTTTCGAGAAGTCTAAACAAGTTCTATTTAGTTAAATAACAAGTTTATTGGTTCAAAAAAGAGATATATTAATTATCATTATTGGTTAAACCTGATTCCAACTTAAATAAATTCAAGAGTAGTTACCAATTCATTAAAAGAACTATCTAAATAAGTGACAATTCAATACTACTTCATAACAATGACAGCATATGCAAAAAAAAAAACAGGGAAAGTAAGGAGTATGTCACTTTCCAAGTCATTAGAAGTCATAGTAAACAATATTATTTTACTGTTCTATTTTTATATCAAGAACAAATAATATGAAATACTTGTATATTTGTATCAAGTACCATGCACACCATGTCATTATTCTGACCATATGATTACAAGTTCGATCAATACAATAGGAAGATATAATAAATGGACCATGCTGACTGAAAAGGAAAAGATATGACGACAAGACTTAAAGTTTAAAATATCATTAGGGAGAGAGACGAAGAAAAAAAATCTCTATAAATAAACCATGATAATGATTTACTAAATAAATAAAAAATACATTTTTTGTTTTCTTTCTTTCTTTCTTTCTTCTTATTATATATATATATATATATATAAATCGTGCTTTCTCCTGAACAGCTAAATGCTATTTATAGGATGGATTCTTTTCCAATAAAGACCATGATATATTTTGTTTTCAATGTTTTTCTAACTTTAATTTAAACTTAATGAAATTAATTAATATCACTATTATAGTACATTTTACTTTTTATTTTATCGATTTATTTAAACAAAAGTATATATGTTTGTGTGTAAATGTAATAATTGTTACCGAAATTTTTGAGTGAGAAATGGTAAAATACAAATTTTGAAAAGAAAGAAAGAAAAATAAAGACATTTTCAATCAGTAAAATGTCTATTTTCATCATACACTATGATAGTAGTAATCACTCAGCAAACATTACTTTAACAATATCACATTAATATCTCTAACCATATTGGTTAGGTATAACTATCATTTACTGTTATTTTCTCTTTGGATTTCAATTATTAGCTAGTAAATATGACTCTGATATTCAAGTTATAAATATAGACATTACTTCTCTAGATATTAAGCAAGAAAGTATCAATTTGACCAAATGTAATTCCAATATATATATCCGCAAACAAATGGTAATATATAGATTAAAACAAAATAACATCTATGATATTCATTTTCATTAACATGATATAACTGATGCTTTACTCTTTTCTTGAAGTAATTAAAACATGTCGCAAAAGTAAATAGACTATGAAGTATAAGCATATTATTTGTAAGTAATAGGAATAGAGTAAAATCTTAAATTTAAATAAATAAAACACACGCATATATATGTATATTATCATTGTGAAGTGGCAATTCTTCTCGAACCAGGTTTTTGTCAAATGGATTTTATTTTAATAGACTAATGGCACAACATCGAATGACAGTTTGTACTACAATCAATCGATTTAACAAGTTAATATCTAGAAGCCGGTTCAATAAACTATTTATGAATGAAGACATCTTTATAGAAAAATTAAAAGTAGGTAAAAAGTATAAAAACAAATTGAAAATACCTTATTAGCGTATCTGAATGGTAGATAATTATTTACAGATATTTATTTACATTATATTTATGTATATTCAGCAACATTAGTCAAACTTATTTAAACATGATCAGCTTTATTATTTATATTTTCCTTTCTTTGATCTAAGCACATGTATTTTATATATGCCTCAAGATATTTTCAAGAAATAAAAAAAAAAAATAGAGAAGCATTGCTTCAGATCAACATTCTGTTGGATGACTATTTTCGTTTACCCAAATAGGATCATTTCAACCAGCTAAGCCAATAAATCAATCTTACATGTGACTTGCTTAAGAGTTAATGACGTCACCAAAGAACAAAATTTTTTAATTTGATAGCTGATTCAGCTTCTTTTGTTGAACCTTCCCATTTTTTTATCCATTCGTCAGTAAGTAGTAACTTGACAGCCATGACATAAAAAAAACCTAACCTTAATTGTCATTCACTAAACCAAAAAGGTCATGCCACCAAAGAAGGCAGTTAAGGAAGAAAAGCCCATGCTTGGTCGTCCCTCCAACAATTTGAAGATTGGTGTTGTCGGTCTTCCCAATGTTGGTAAGTCCACCTTCTTCAACGCTCTCACCAACGCATCCGCTGCTGCTGAAAACTATCCTTTCTGTACCATTGGTAAGTAGAAGACCAAATAACATTTTTCAAAAAAAAACAAACATAGAGTGGAAGGGAAAATCCGAGAGAGGGGGTAGCATTATTAGGGGACTCATATCACTAATGATTAGATCCTGAGGAATCCCGTGTTGCCGTTCCCGATCCTCGTTTCGATTGGTTGTGCAAGCACTACAAGCCTGCTAAGGAAATCCCTGCATTCGTAAGTCGCTGATTTGGAGCATATATATATATTACAAAAAAAAAAGAGAGAGAGAGCGAAAGGCATTAAACTTTATTTTTCTTTCTTAGTTGACCGTCATTGATATTGCCGGTCTTGTTAAGGGTGCTGCTTCCGGAGCTGGTTTAGGTAACGCTTTCTTGTCTCACATCAAGGCTGTCGATGCCATTTTCCATGTTGTCCGTGCTTTCGATGAAGCCGATGTCATCCACGTTGAAGGAGAGTTGGATCCTCTTCGTGATATGGAAATTATCCGTGAAGAATTGCGTTTGAAGGATGAGGAATTCCTTACCAAGCAAGCCACCGAATTAAGCAACGTTGTTCGCCGTGTTGGTAACGGTGGTAATGCTGCCGATAAGGCCAAGAAGGAAGAAGCTGTCGTTGTCAACAAGGTACTTGATTGGGTTAAGGAAGGTAAGGACGTGCGTCATGGAACCTGGACCAACAAGGAAATTGAAGTCATCAACGGTCTTCACCTTATCACTGCCAAGCCTGTCATTTATCTTGCCAACTTGAGTGAGAAGGATTACTTGCGCAAGAAGAACAAGTGGCTCCCCAAAATCAAGACTTGGATCGATGAAAACTCTGCTGGTGATCCCATGGTCCCTTACTCTGGTGCCTACGAATACCGCCTTGCTCTTGCTGAACCTGAGGAGAAGGAAACCATCCTTAAGGAATGCGGCGCTCCATCTGTCATGCCCAAGATCATTGTTATGGGTTATGCTGCTCTTCAATTGATCTATTACTTTACTGGTGGTCCTGATGAGGTCAGAGCCTGGACCATTCGTAAGAATACTAAGGCTCCTGGTGCTGCCGGTGTCATTCACACTGATTTTGAACGTGGTTTCATTATGGCCGAAGTTATGAAATACGACGACTTGAAGGAATTAGGTTCTGACAGTGCTGTCAAGTCTAACGGTAAATACAACCAAAAGGGTAAAGAATATGTTGTTGAGGATGGTGATATTATCTACTTCAAATTCAACGTTACTGCTCCTGCCAAGAAGAAATAAACATTTTTTAGTAGCTTGTTTTATATCAACATTACATATCCATAAAGCATTACTTTCTTTGTCATTTCATTTTCGTTTTCGTTTTCATTTTATTTTATTTTATTTACTGAATGTAAGAGCAATTGATAATGGTTTGTGCTTTATATATATATACTAGTATTATTATTATTATTGTAAGGGAAGGAAGGAAAGATGGATTGTCTGTGAATAGATGGGAAAGAAAGAAAAGGAAAGAGTCGAAAATAGGTGAAGATAAACAAAATGCACTTATTTATCAGGATACACTATACAACTTTGACTTTAACTCCTTTTACACAAGTGAACTTGATATTCTTGATGGCAAGCCCCATAAGATATCCAACTGCAATTGTGGTTATTGAAACAAGCAAAATAAATATCGCATAAATGTCTATTTTATGTGCCTTGATAAAAGACATTCTACGCGAGGCTTCATAGCGATGGGGTATTTTACCATCTACACTAGAGAAAGCAACCTCTTCAAGAATGGCTGCACCGGCTCGTGGTCCATCACGCGCATGTATCTGTACTAAAGCCTGCATACGCTTCAAATTTTCTGCTACTATTCCAGTGTTGTCAACCACTAATTCTTTGATTATATCTGCATTACGTGGCACGCCAGCATCAAGGTGAATAATACGACCTACATTAGCTCTTTCCATGGTTTTTGCATTTCCGGGCTGATCTCCAAAGAAAGGAAATAAAGCCATTCGCTTTCCAGCATAAAGAGATTCAGAGATGGAACCCAAGCCACCATGGGACACAAAGAGATGAGTAGATGTATGGAGAAGAACAGCGGTCTGGGGAACCCATTTCTCGAAGCGGATATGTGAATGTTTTCTTTCAAATAAATCTTTGATAATGTATTTGTTATTTGAAGATGTGGTGACTTTTTGTGGAAAATCTTCTATTGGACTGGAAGTGGACCACAATATACCATCAACCTCCCCTGATTCAAACACCTCAAGAAGACTCGACAGAATAATACTGTTAGCCTTCAAAGTTGCTCGAGCATGTTGTCCAAATGCAATGTAGATAACACGCAAGTGATTACCGAGAAATTTGGTCAAGTCATCGTTTAAAGGAGTATAGTACTTTGGGATGATTATACCAACGTTCTCAACCAAGGGACTGGATCGTCGAGGAGGAGTAATTCCATAAAAGTTGTTGACAAGTTTAATATTATCTGCCCATGATTCAGTTAGGTCAGTCTTTGGTACAACGCCCATGGCTCTCTTCAGTGCACGATAGTCACTCCAGAACTTTCGTGTTGCAAGGTAAACTCTAAATGGTTTGACAAACTCTATCAAAAAGCGATCATAGATGGAAAGGAATTCTGAGGTGAAGTCATTCACGTCAACTTGGTGATTAAAAATATGACCCGCTGCTGAAGCTGTGAAAGGTAAAGTTAATACATACATTTTAATTCATAGTTTCTGCATCCTCCCCCTTTTTTTAACTCCATTTCCTATTTTTTCTTCTCCTTTCTTTACTTATGTTATTTAGTTTACCTTTACTAATTTCGTTAGCCATGGTGACAATAAAAGGCTTTTTCAGATATCTCGCTACATCAGGGCATACATCAAGAAAGTGATCACATAGCATCACATCTACTTGTCTCTCTTTTATGAAATCTACCAATTTAATAAAATCTATATACTGGTGTTAGTCTTCTTTTTTTTTTAAGAAAAAAAAAGAAAAGAAGGATCTATCAATATAATTAAGCAAGAAATTACCTTTTTCCCATCTACGAGACAACATATCATAGACAAAATATCTTGCAGGAACAAGGCTTGCTTCGTTAACAGGTTTAAATACCGGGTTTTCAGGTATTGCTGTTTCAGGTCCAAAAGAGATGGTTTGGACTTTAGGAAAAGCATTTCCAAATCGAACACCCTCATCCTTTTTTTTTATATAAAAAATTTAAAATCTCTCTCCAAGAGTCTCTCTTTTTTTCACACTTTTACTTACTGTTGCAAGAAATGTGGCATTATGGCCACGGTTAACAACTTCGTCGAGAATCGTAAGAACCCAATTATGATGAGAAGAACCTCCAAAACCACCGACAAACAAAAAGCTTTTAGTTTCCATATAGGTCTCGAGTAGTGGTAGTTGATCATTGTCTAGACCAGAAGTCAGAGAAACTTTTAAAAAAAGTAGACTGGTGATTATCAGCAGATATCCTGATATATTCATTTTAGATAAGCCAACGAAGAAGAAAGAGAAAAAGATGTATTTTTTTTTTCAACCGGCATTGTCAATAATCTCGTTTTTTAATTTAACGGTCAACTGATGCACCATTCAAAGAATAGTTCGCATTATGCAGCAGCTATCTATATCTCCTTTTTGCAAATAAACGTAAAACATCAAAAAAAAAGTTGGATTATGATTGAAAGTGATCCATGTTTTAACAGGAGAGCATGTGCTGAGTAAACATGCGCCGGATATGGAAATATTTTAGACCGATGTCTTTTGCATGTTATCTTAAAACGAATAACTGACCAAAATAAATAAGCCTTTAATAAAGCCTATTAAAAGAAGGACCCTTTTTTTGAACGATAAAAATAAGGTACTGTTTTACTTTGGCGATTCTTCCGCTTATTAACAATGGATATAATCCTTTATTTTTTTTAAGAGAAAAAGGTCATAAGAACTCTGCCGAAGATAAAAAACTGGACTAACAAAGTTTAGAACTGTACATAATGTTCAAACCAATCATTACCTATAAACCAAGAGCAGTTAAATAAAAATGAATTAATGAGAGTGTCTTTTATTATACTCATATATGTATTAGAAAATTTAAGTTTTTACAACATACTAAAGCAGTTAGGAAAATCAACTGATTTTATTGAATATACTTCTTGAATGAATGCATATGGGTTTTAATCACGAGCATGCGAAAATGAAATAATGACGCTTATATAAAAAACAACTTTTTTTTTCTTATGATAAATGATTTTGAAAAAGGAATGAGTACCTATTAGATCTCTAGTACTATTATATTAGCTTTTTTTTCTTTCTCTTGTGATAAGTATTCGTTCCTCCCCCTCCCCTCCCCCCCTCAAATTCGGTCCATTTTATAACAAAAATAGTTTATTTTATACTCCAATTATTGCCATTCTCTTTCTTCCATTTGTCGATAAACCCTTTTGCTTTTTAGAATTTACAATAGTCACACCTATTTCATCACATTTACTAAGAGCCATGCTTAAGCGCACTCCCATTCTGTATTCAAAAGCATACTTGGTACAGGAAAGTGCCATTTCCCAAAGCTTTCTACTCTTAGCATAATTCCCAAGTCCCCAACTAGTCACTCCTGATTCTATTTTTTTTTTAAAAAAAAGACATTAATGTTGGCAAAGTAAATAAATAAGGAAAAATTACCCCAATAAGTAAATGGAATCACCCATGTTTCAGACTTAATCTGTTTCTTATGATCCATAATCCAATTCAAATGAGCAATACTTTCATTGTGACGTTTCAGAGCATTCAACACAGATGCTTTGATTAGTAACAGAATCGATCTTTGATCATAGTAATCTGGCGGTATCGTAGAAGGCGCAAGTTCTTTGAGTCTAATATTATACTCGAGTTTCTCCCTTTCGTAAATCCTTTCTAGTGTCACTTGTACAAGCGATAAGGTCTGTTCAAGCGCGGCCTTTTCCATCTGCTCAAAGGCATTCCACACCAACAATATTTCAAGTGCTGGTAAACTAAACTCAATATCCTGATACCCACTTCTCTGAAAGAACTCGACCTTCTCCTGAACGTAAGCGTCAATATAAGAGCCCTTTTTCACGAGCGGCGTCACTTCTGCAAAGGCCAAGATGCTCTCTGTACGCTGACCAAGCATGTCCTTGCATGCAGCAATAAAGTACTGGCAAAATGCGGGTGACCAATAATACCGGTCTTTGCTTAGTTTTTCAAAGTAACTGGCAGCAGATACCCAATCCAGTTGAAGTGCGTAGTTGAAACCTATCTCATAATCGGCCATTTGATGCATGGCCAGTTCGGCCCATTCTCCTTTGCTGGATTCAGCTGCAAACGTGAATGACTGTGTGGAGAGCGGTAAGTTGCGTGCGACGCGAGAGATGCGTGCGGCATAAAATAAAAAGAAGTACGAGCTAGGGTGGTTACGTTGGGCGTCTACTAGACATTCTACGGCTGGGCCGATTAGTTCCTTTGCGTAAATTTGAGGAACAAAAGAGGATAGAATGGAGTAATAGGTAAGTAACCTTTATAAAAGAAAAGGAAAAAAAAGGTCAAATATTAAATAAAAATATTTTCATTATATAGTAGATATGTTATATACATATATATATATATATATATAAACTTACATTAAAGACGCGAGTGGTGACCTAATACCTCGGCCCTCAAGACAAAGTTTTAAAAGTGCAAACCCTAAATTTCTATCACTCTTAAAACCCAAAATGGATAGTATGTTTAAAATTTTTGGCGGTAGAGAAGAAAGTAGTAAATGAACTGTTCCAATTCCAAATTGTATAGCCGAAACAGTATCACGGTCCATATACTTTGTATATTCTTGTCCCATTCTTTTATACTCTTGCCACACAATAGTATAGCTACTATATGC
>VCJB01002886.1:6582-18917 GCA_024140155.1 Backusella parvicylindrica | reverse complement strand
AAAAAAATTTTTTTTTTTTTTTTTTTTTTTTTTTTTATAAAGAGCCAATTTGACTGATTATTTCTCTATTTAATTGATTGATAGTTAAAAGTATTTTGAGATATAGAAGATGGGGTAAAATCTAGTCGCAAATATAGTAAATGTCTAAATAAGGATTAATCTAAATATATTCAATGGTTTTGAATATCCGGGGAAATAAGAGATAGCAAAAATACATGAAATGTAGGAAATATACAAAACAAAAATAAGAAAATAAAATAAAAAGAAAACCAACTATTCAATTTGAGGAAGATTAAATTCTGGAGCAATGAGCTCTGAAGCTTCTTCAATAGCAACCATCATACCCATCACCATATGCGGTGTATTGTGACAATGTATTGCCCATACACCAGGATTATCCTTTTGCATGCATACGAAAAAACATGTAAAGGAGGATAATTAGTTATTTTTCATTAGTTTAATGTATTTATAATTACTTACAGCTAATATTCTAATTTTTGACCAACCGCAACCAACAGCGACTTCCTCTTCATGTTCTGACTCTGATATCTCTGGATCAATATTTGGATAAACCATCGTCAAGTCTTTTAAAATAGGGTTCACCACATTTTTAATATTTCCATCACGTTCTTCATCATATTCTCCTTTTCCGTGTGCTATTTCCCAATGTGAATGGCCATGGGTATGCCATGGATGACTACGGCAAGGTTCACCAGGAATATGCGTAGTTTGAATAACAAAGTCTACAATTTCATAATGTTCTATGGGATATGTCCCTAAATGAGGGTCATACCCGGAGGCGTATGTGCCTATTGGCGAACCTAATTTTCTTTTCTTATTGACAATATCATATAATATCGGACTTTGGTTATTTGATTCTTCCGAATATGCAACATCATTGATATACCAACGAGTTCTTCCATCAGGTAATTTTTTATCTACAGAGCGCAGCTTGATTGTTCGACTTGCATTTTTTCTGACAATAGGGTCAACGCCATGCAGTGGCTCAAGCTTATCCCAAACCCACAAAGGTTCTTCATCCGACGCAGATCCAAGATTCGGTATATTATTAGGCACATCCAATATGTTTTCTCTTTTTATATCCACTTGTGAAGGATCATAGTATCGAAGCACTGCTAATCCATTTGTTGATCGTGGTACATTATCTGACCATCTTCTCACCACCTTTATTGCATAATCATCTACCTCTTGATTGGTGTGAAGTAAGACAGAAAATCGTTGTCCAGCCGCTACTTCTAGTATATCCACCTCATAGGGCTTTACAAATTCTCCATCTACTTCGATAATTGTCAAATTATGATTGGCGATGCCCATACCTAAAGTGCGAAAAGTTGTGGCTCCAATCACACGAAGTCTGTATGTTTTCCCCGGTTGAACTATGATTGTTTCGTATCCATCGCATTTTTTCGTAACTGCAGTGTCATGATCAAATAAAGCACGTCCATTAATCAACACACTATCTGCTTCTGGTAAAAATTCAAATTCTGGTCCCATTATATGTGCTTCAAATTCGAGTCGAGCTCGATGCCAATATTCACTTAGCATAATTGTACGTTCATAATCATACTCATACCCTTCAGCCCTCAGTTTTTTGGTTGGCGTAAAGATTTCCTGAACGGAATCCAAATTCTCCGGACGTGCCTCTGGTGATTCATAGATAATAAAAGGTCCAAACACAGTCTCTTCTTGTAATCCAACATGTCCATGATAAAAGTAGGTACCAGCTTGGTTCACTACACGAAACTCATGAACATATTCCTGTCCTGGACTAACAGGAAGCTGGGTTAAGAAAGGAACTCCATCGGCTTGAACAGAACCATATTGTCTAATACCGTGAAAATGCAAAGCAACATCGTGTGGATGAGGACTTCCGTTCCCTTGATATCGATTAGCTGGACTTGTCCTATTCAGGTAAGTGGGTATAACCTCGAGTTGGTTTCTCACAATGACACGTATATGATCTCCTTGGTTTGCTGTAATTGGAGGTCCAGGTAATTGATTATTGATCAAGAAAACAGGTGCCGTATAGTGAGAACAGTCAGGATTGATGGATTGTTGAGTAATGTTGAATTCGTATACACGTAGAGCTCCCTTTGATGTTGCTGACAGTCTTCGGTCATGCGCCTGTACAGCCAATATTAATGATACAATGTATAAAAGCAATCGGATCATTTTTTTAGGAGCAAAGGATTAGTAAATTTATCTTTGTCAATTCATATTTAAATAGGATTTATGTCTCGACTGGCTTTATTTGGCAAAACAAACCTTAAAAAACGATTTTTAATATTATATATACTGTTACACTGAGTGTGGGTGTTTGACAAGTAGAGGTTGATCCAGTAAAATATTTCATTTACATTGTCTCTTTTTTCCTTTTTTGCAGTAACAAAGTTTTTCTACAAAAAAAATAAAAATAAAAAAATATAGCCAGTGTGGGAATATAGATCAACCTTAATTGATTAGCACCAGTCATTTGCACGTATTTATACTCCGCAAGTTCTACGGTTTCCCCGCGTTTTTCATACCAATTTGTGCGGGGAAGCCATATAAATAGCCAGTTTTTCCATTTTTTTTTCTTTTTTTTTTTAAAAAAAATATTTTATTTAATATGCAGCCTAATATAGATACTGAAAAAATGTCAGACTCTGAAAGTATAACCCAGGAATCATCTGTAAAAATAAGAAAGAAGCCTGGACGCAAGCCTAATCCTGCCTCACCTGCTCTTCGAAAGGCACAGAATCGAGCTGCTCAAAGAGCTTTCCGAGAACGTAAAGAAAAACATATGAGAGAACTTGAAATTGCCATCAAACAAGTACGAGAACAAAGAGATAAGCTTCATACCGAGAACCAGGAGATGAAGGCTGATGCTGAAATTATGCGCTCAGAAAACTGGTACTTGAAGGGTATCGTTCTTACTCTCCAATTGGTGTGTTTCCAACACAACCTGGTTATTCCCCAACATGGACCTTATATTAACGAGCAGGCTTTATCTGTGCTGGCGCAATCTATTCCAAAGTCAATCTCTGCATATATTAATGTGAATGCTAGCAATAAGCTGCCCATTCCTCAAAAACTATTTGGTTATAAAAACAGTATCAAACAGCGGGATCGCTTCTTGTCTACTGGCTCAATTGTTGTTACCAAAGAAGGCATTCATTCTGTAGCAGACGTTAATATTTCAAAATCAGATGTGGGGTCTGTACACCAGGCTAAATTTTCTGAGCCTGTAAATGATATGTGTAACGTTACTCCTTCCACTGATGATCTTGTACACCCACTTGAGTCAGACTCTACCATACCACCTCTTTCACCAGTTCCAGATGATTCAGATACCGATAACAACAACAAACTACCTCGACCTGTCATGTTGACGAATGAACCTATCACATCTAACTTAGCGGCCATTCAAGCACTCCGATTACGACTGCGACTACAATCAGCTTGTGTACGCATGGACGCGCTTCCTTTTGCTATACAGCCTACCATTTTACAGGTAAATTTGATATGAAATCGTGGGGAAAGTAATGACTAACATTTTTTCTGTATATATCTATATTCACCTGTAGCTCACAATCCCTCATGACCCTCGTATTGATTTAATTCCAACACCTCATATGCGTGACAGAATGATTCTTTTTAGAGACCAATTCGATTTGGATGACTGCTTCCGTTGTTTACTTGGTAACTCTGTATTCCATGGTGGCGATCCTGCTATTGCCGGTAACTGGCAGCTTCCTTCTGAATTTTTTGAAAAATATTGGTTCCTTACCATTGACTATGACCTTCGTCGTACAACAAATAAATGGAGACGTCTTCAAGGTCTCAATGAATTAGACTTTAAGGAGCAACAAGAAGAAGTAAAGGCCGAAACAACAACTGGAGAAAGTCAACAGCCTGCACTTGAACCATCTGATCTCGATTTGAACGATATTTCATCATTACTGGGCCTTGATTTCTGGAAAATTGCTCAACAGAACAATACACCATTAAATAATACACAACAAACCTCATCGTATGCCTCCTCTTTGACATCATCATCGGATGGCTCTTATAATTCACCAGAAACAGTATCATCACCAATGTATGAGGAGTCTCCTGATGAAACAACTGAAGATAATGCAATGTCATCATTTGAACCTGTCCGACTAACTGATGGCTACAGCTTTCCATACGTAAGAACAAAGAAGGCAACACATCATAAAGCACGTCGACATCACCCTTACCTTAGTGACAGCTTATCATCAGCTCACAATACACCCGAAACTTGTGATCCCTGGGATACATTTATTGTAGATTCACAAAAGGATTGTGGTAAGTAGTTTGTTTGTCAATCGGCAGAAAAGAATGGTTTATTCATTTTTCTTTTTTAGATTCAATGATGGAAAGTCTAATAGATATCGAACAAACTACTTAACTGCAGCATTTCCACTCATTCATCTATCCCACTTCTTTTTGTAAATTATCATATATTCCCCTCGTTTTGCATTTATTTATTTCATATTAAAAAAGTTATAATATTCTTTGGTCTCAAAAAAAAAAAGCATCAATAGTTTTTCCGGGTTACTTTGAGTTTTCTTAATTGTCTGGGGACCCCAATAATATTACAAAAATAGTATCCAACTGCGGACTAGGACTAAATTTAGTAAAAAAAAGATTATAGTCATCAGGATGCTTATAAAGAAATTCGGGTTTCGAATGCCATTGAAATTGATCATCTCGAAACTGCTCATGTACGCCTTTCTCGGCTTTTTAAAAAAAATAAAAAAAAATGACACCTTAAAATAGATAACAGTGTAGCGTTTTATAATACAAAATATACTATTGTTAGTCAACATAATGTTTCTAACAAATACATATATATATATATATATGTTTTTAAGGCGACATTGTTTTGAGAAAAGGTGTATAATTTTCAGTAACCAGTTTAAGAAAAGAGAGATAATTTAAAAATAAATTTCTTAGTGATACGAACTATAAGATTTGATTAAACAAATATTTTAGCAGCCACCTCAACCTATGTAGATCGCTGTTAACATTTTACATACTCTTCTTTTTATGATCATAATGATACGAACATAATTGGTATATAAGTGAATTTGAACTTATGTCTGAAATCTATCAATATATTTCTGGTGATAGATATTCTCTGATGCGATCTTACTTGAGCATTGTTTATTTCAAAGAGGGTTAATAAAAGACCGAGCAAACCTTATTTAGTCATAAATCTTTGCTCCAATATAAGAGTGTAACATTTTTATTTCTAACTTTTTATGTCTGGATAAATATGCCACTCCTATTTTTTGTTTTGAAAGTACAGTGCTACCAAGATAGTCTTTCGCTTATTGTAATCAAGTATGTGTCATCATTTATGCCTCATGTATTATTTTAAAATAAATGATCTGATCCTTGAATGTGAAAACTCATGAACATATTTATTTATACAAAATAAGATTCAGTTGTATTAAACTTCATGGTTTGTGTGATGTCAAACGACTTTTTTTCCCCCATCAAATAATTTAATTAATACACGATCTTCCCCACACTAAGCCAATACAAATACTATTAGTTTTGCACTCTGATGCATTTTCTCATCATCTTAGCTTGAAATGGTATTATATTATATTGACTACTTATCATTTCTATTGTAGGATATATGCTATTTTCCGTAGAATCAAGTCATTTCATCTTTAATTTGAATGTTTAATCAAATTAATTTGTCAAACCAATTTAAATAACAATAATTGCTAAATATGGAGATAAAATTTGGTCTTTACTAGCAAAAATATATATTAATAATCTACATGTAGTATTAACAATAGATGATGATATTTTGTTGATGTTCGCCATTGTAACAGAATTTTATTGATGATATAAATGTATTTCTTCTTTTCTGTTTGTAGACAGTTAACCTATTATTTCCTGAATTCAGAAATTGGTGATTGCGGAAGAGAATTCTCCATTTAACAGTAGCACCATTCTATGGAAAGGAAAGTTGTATCACTAAGATCGAGAATTCGCTATATTTTGTTTTCCTTTGGTACAAAAATCAAACCATTTCTTAAATAGTATCACGACTATAACAATAGTAACGTCAATAATATTAAAGAGAATAAAGTCAATGCTATTAAAACATAAGTATGATGATTTATTTCAAAATGATCAATAGTCGCTTGCTGTGTGCGTGCGTGTGTGTGTGTGTGTGTATTTTTTAAAAAAAAGTTTTGTTTCAGGAACAAAGAATAAATTCCCAGGAGATTTAGGCCGAGATTTATGCATTTTCCCAAATCATGAAAGTTGGTTTTTATTCTCCTTCTTTGTATCAATGGTATTGATCTACAATAGATATACTTGTTTACTCAATCAGTTGGATGCTAAAGTAAACTATATAGTAATGATATTATAAGTGGTTGTATGTCTACTATCTATATATACTATAAGAAAGTCACACTTATACCAAGAAACAAATAAAAAAACAAAAAAACCACTAAAATGTTGGTAGTACTTAGATTGTTAACTGATGGGGAATATATAACAGCCTACCAACAAAACACGATTCTACTCATTAACAATTTGCTGAATATAACATTTCATTTCATTTGTATCCAACGTTGCTGTTGATGGAAGCAAAGTATTCGATGTAACATATTGTGTTTTCCAAATAATCGGCAAATATCTTCAGGTAATTGAGAAAAGCTTTCGAATAAATGAGAATATGATTTATACGTATTCTATCTCTTTACATTAAGGCTTTTTGATATTATTCTCATTTGACTGTAATAATTTATCAATTATTCGAAATGCTT
This sequence comes from Backusella parvicylindrica, assembly GCA_024140155.1. Classification (NCBI taxonomy): domain Eukaryota; kingdom Fungi; phylum Mucoromycota; class Mucoromycetes; order Mucorales; family Backusellaceae; genus Backusella; species Backusella parvicylindrica. The sequence continues at coordinate 12,093 of VCJB01002886.1, read as the reverse complement.
TTTTCAATTACTTTACCTCTTTTTATCAATTTCTTGAATAAAACGGTATTTCTCGAAAACGATAAAAACCAATAGTAAGGCAGCATACCGAACCAAAAAATCAATGACAACTGGAGAAGACCATAAATACATAGTTAAAGAATTTGCCTAACAAAAATAAATCTATACAAAAATATGCTTTTCTGCTTTCTAAACGCTTATTCCTAAAACTAAGCACCAATATGCTTTTCAAGTGGTCAATGTCAAAGTTCAAAAAAAATACATATATGTATATATATATAGACGGACTTTGAATAACAAAACTTAGAAAAGTGATCGAACTACATTTGATATCGTCTTTTGATTCCACTTCACTTCTTTACTTGTTGTTTCAATGTCAAGTCAGAGTCAATTGGAGGAGATCGATTTTGACATCGCAAAGATAGACTCTACAATAATTTCACTTCAAAACAAACGACGTGAGTTACTAGAAAGAAGACAAGGAATTCAAGATGCATTGGCACGACAGTCCATCGTTTCAGCACCACTAAAGGGAGATAATTACGAACAAGAGGAATTCAGTTGGTCTGATGATCTGAAGCGTCTAGCCAAAACACGATTCAAGATCAATTCATTTAGACAGTGTCAATTACCCATAATGAATGCTGCACTTGATCAGAAGCGTGACCTTTTTGTTGTTTTACCAACGGGCGGAGGAAAGTCGTTATGCTATCAATTACCACCATTGCTGGAAAATGGCTTTACACTTGTCATATCACCTCTGGTATCACTTATAAGAGATCAAGTATTTCAGTTAGAAGAAATAGGTGTGCCTGCAGTTGCTCTAACAGCAGCTTCAACGAAGGAGGAGGTAGCAACTGTTCAGCTTGGCATGGCACCACTTGGTGGTCAGGAACCGCCTTTCAAGTTGCTCTATGTTACACCTGAGAAAATTGCAAAGAGTAAACGCTTTATGGCAAGATTGGATAAGGCTTATAACTGTGGAGCATTGTCCAGAATTGTTGTTGATGAAGCGCATTGCTGTTCTCAACAAGGTCATGATTTTAGGTATTGATCATGCAGATCTTTTTCTTATCTTAGTAAATGATTAATTAATTAATGTTTATATCATCATCATCATCATCATAGACCTGATTATAAGCAATTAAGTATATTAAGGGTAAGTCTCGGTTTATTCAATAACAACGAGAGAATACATTTTTACCAGTAATACGAAATACAATATATGATATTTATATATACGATATATAGACGTTATTTCCTAAAACCAAAATCATGGCACTTACAGCTACTTGTCCTTGGAGTGTTATGAAGGATGTAATGCGTATTCTTAATATGAAGCAACCTCAGTTAGCTGATGGAACACTCGTTTATAGCTCTCCATTATACCGTAATATTTTTTTTTCCTATCACTATGCGCGTTAATTTTAATAATTTTAAAAATGACAGGACCCAACTTAGTATATAGTGTCTTACCAAAACCAGACAAAGAGGATGATTTGATCGATGAAATAACAGATTGGATTCTAACAAACTATCCCAAAGACTCTGGAATTATATATTGCCTAAGTAGAAAAGATACCGAGGTTGTGTCATCAAAGATTTATGCAAAAAGTAAAGGAAAAATCAAATGTGCTGCTTATCATGCCGATTTACAAGACGTAAGCTACTATTATTATATTTAAGAATATTAGAAATAATGTAATTCTGTTTATGATTAAAGGAGGATAAAGAATACATTCATCATAGGTGGAGAAGAAAAGAACTCAGTGTGATTGTGGCGACTATTGCTTTTGGTATGGGTATAAATCATTTGACAACACGATTTGTCATCCATCATTGTATGTCAAAGTCATTAGAAGGATATTACCAGGAAAGTGGGAGAGCAGGACGTGACGGTAAACGCTCTGAATGTATTTTATATTACCGAGGAAATGATGGTAAGGCTTGTGTTTATTCATACACAATTCTTCATATATTAACTCCAATCATGCTCAGCAATGAGATTATCTTCCTTTGTTATAAGTGATGTAAATGGAAAAAATTCTTGTAAGTATATCACATTATTTTTTCTTTCTTGATACTAAATACTACATTTCAAGTGTATGAAATGGTGAATTATGCTCAAACATATCAAGATTGCCGAAAGATTCTGTTTGAGCGATACTTTAGTTTAGACACAGATGGTGTGGTAAATGGAATCACGTTGGATGAAACCTGTGGAATCTGTGATAATTGTACCAGAGCAAAATCGTCACAACATGCAGCTGTTGAAGATATCATTGATACTGCAAGAGCGATTGTTCGTCTTTCCAGTACTCTGGCTACACATAAGGAAAAGGTTACGATGTCAAAACTTGTACAAATGTTACGTGGTCGTCAGCTGGGAGTAATGAAGAGTAGAGTCAAGAATAACTCTCAAATGAAGATTCCTGTCGATAACAAATATACTGATGGCGTAATATAATTTATCAAAAAAAAAAAGGGATGCTTTTACTTATTTTACGATTACGTATTCATAGGATCTTGAAAGGATCATAAATCATCTTATAGCAGGAGGATATCTCGATTTGGATTTTCATTATACTCCATACAGCACAATCACGTAAGTTATGTATTTTATTTCTTAAGGTTTTGTCTCATCGGTTATTTGTGTATCAATCAGATATGTTACTATTGGTGGTATATATACTATATTGATGGATGATACCTTAGATGAGTTTCGTATGGAATTTTTGCGAGAGGGGAAAAGAAAGAACGCGGTTAAAAATTCACCCACGGAAATTGCATTTGACATGGATTCAAACAGTGGATCAAGAAAACGTACCAAAACAGAACTACCTACAGAAATCGAATTTGACATGGATTTTGATTTGGATATAAGCAGTGGATCAACACAGCCTGATTTATCAAGAAATAATAAAAAGAGAAAAGAAGTCATAACGATTGACTAAAATAAAAGTGTACATACTGAACACATCGTTGCATTATATATTTGTATTCTTCAAAATAAATAAATAAATACAGTAATTATTTTTTTCCCTCCTTTGAACTCATTTATTATGTGTTATTTAAAATGCTTGTATTTCTAATTTAATGATAAATCCATATTAGACTCTTGTGCAAAACATAAATCATTAAATAATATTAACCTACATCTTCATTTTGAATCCTTGTTGTTGGATCTATCGAGTTTCTTAAACCGGTTAAAATAATTTGAAAAGCGCTAGTCAAATTAATCAAAGGCTTGATGACACTTGAAGATGTTTTTTTTGTTGATTTGATGCTATTTGAACTACTTTCTGTCGTATCATCAACATACTGGTCCCTTTGATCATTGAGTAAAGGATATATAATTTGTGCTGTAGATCCAACATCTTGACCCACATTTTGATAGTCCAAACTGGTATACTCTTTGGGCATATTTTTTGTATTAGATCTTGAATCTCTTGTAGAGCTACCCAAATTTTTAAACTGATGCTCATCAGTATCATTCTCTATGTCTACTCCATAAATATCTGTGTATACGAAATGGGAATCGTCTTGATCATTAGAAGATGATTCGTATGTATGACTACTTGAAGCGAAAAAGCCATCTGCATGCTCAAGAGCTACCTGTGTACCCGAAGTAACCTTAGAACTAAGCTTAATAAGCTCTATGGCAGTTGCTCTAGCAAATGATTGAGTGCCTCGCGACAGACCATTAATAATTCTTCCATCCTTTCTATATTGCTGTATAGGAAGACGCACCATATCAGAGGCACCTTTACTTAAATTCACCACAGGCCGAATAGGATTTATTCCAGATACCATACTCCCAAGCTGTGTGTTTCTAATGTGTGTAATCCATTCTTCACCTATTTTATCTAGAAGTCCATCCCATCCTTTTAACCCTGTAAGCTTGATACGATCCAATTCAAGCTTTGCTCCATCCAAACTCATTAAATTGACAAGCTCTATGAATCGACCGTTTTTAATTTTCCCGTAATCAATATGTTTTGCTTTATAGTCAATTTTTAAAACGGTTGGATAGATGTAAACATATTCTTTATAAAGTAAAGGGATAGATTAGCCTACATAATCATATAAATAACGGTTTTATTACTTACGAAAAAAAATGGGCCTTTTTTTCTTTTCACTTTCAAGCTTTATAGAATTGGATGGGCTTATGGTCGATCTAAGGTGATATGGATTAAAAGTGAAATATTTCATTAGGAAATAAAGCGCATCCTGATCAATAAAGAGTCGGATAGGTAGTAGCTCTACTTTTAATCGATTTTCTTGATCCTCTGGATGATCAGACACAGGACGTAAACCAGTCCACTCAACATTCACCATGCACGAGTTGTTCTCTCTTGGTACCTTACTAGAGCGCATATAACCCAAGAATTTATTCCATTTTGATGTCTTCATGTTGTCAAGAATATTTACATCTTTTATAGATAAATCAAGATATATCGATGTTGGATCATTGGTGGGTAGTAGTTTTAAATCAACAGAGAGAGAGCTAATAACAATTTCCATACTTGGATCTCTAGATGTATGTTTCGTTGCATCCTGTTGTTTGTCTGCGTAGCCTTCTATTTTATCACCAAAACCACTCTGAGCATGCTCATTTGTTCTTTGCTGTCTTTTATTGATATGATGAATGGATGCTATATCAGCGCGCAGATAGTCCCAGTCATATCCATCATACAACTTCCACCAAAAGTTAACATTCTTGAATTTCACCATATATAATGCCTTTGTATCAATATATTCACTTTTTTTAATATTGTCTTTATCAGCCTGATAGAAGTTATCTACTATTTGAAATTGATCAGCATCTTCCGAAAAAACGTGAATAACATCATCATGTTTTCGTATGTTGTGTCTTCGAAAAGGTTTTTCAGGCGGAATATTGCTATGATGGCTCGGATCGTTTTCTTTTTTAAAATATTCTTCCACATAATTAAATCGTGAAATATCTCGTGGAGGTAACATGGTGGGCAGGTTGGTCCTGTTGAATGAGTTTTCGTCTACACTAGCAAACATATCGGGGTAAGATTGAACGACATATGGCGGGATTTCATTCTGCTTTTGAGGAGCATCCGTCTTTTTTTCATTAGCGATATAAGTAATTAAATTGATGAGAGTTTGAAATGAATCTGCGCAAGTACAGAGATGAATATCCATACTTGATAGTACGAGATCTAATTTAGGGGTTTCTTGATTCATCTTTATATTCGCATAAATGTTTTGTAACTTCAAAACAGACAAAAATCCTATAGACTCCAGATACTTTCTTGATTCAATAGCTACTGATTTCATAAAATTTTGACCTGGCTTGTTTAATTCAATTTTATCGTCAACGAGGAAAAGATCTACACTTTGCAGAGATAAAACAACATCTGTGGATATCTGACTAGGTATGATGCAAGTAAAGATTTCTAGTTCATCCAAGACAAGTGCCCCACAAGAAGGTGAATGGTCAGGAATATAATCGATGTATGAATCAAGCAAGCGTACGTA
>VCJB01002878.1:12649-24104 GCA_024140155.1 Backusella parvicylindrica | reverse complement strand
ATATATATATATATATATATATAGAAGCTGCCAATTAATTGGTGTGTTTGTATGCGATAAAATGAGGTTGGATTACTTATTCATCTTTTATTTAATTAATTTTGGATGGTAAAGAATAAAAACATGAGTTGCAGCATCATGCCCCAACAATAACTCCTTTGGACATGGTTACACAAACTATTTTGTTGGCTTTTATATATTCCCTTTATTTAATAAGAAACAACCTGTTGTGTACTACAAACAAAATGATGATGCAAAGAAAACTATGGAAGTAGGCTAAACGCATCAACAAATGAACAGGTTGGTGTTTAGTGATAAAATGTTCAATGAATATTATATCATTATTATTTAATATGTTTCCTTTTAAGTGTTGGTAAGTCATCACTAGTTTAATAATATGTTTACATCATGGTATGTTTAAATAAGTATCATAATATTCTTCCAGTCAACCATATTTAATAGCAATAATGTCTTGTGTCAAAAGATCAAGTTAAATTACCACACAGCACTATTTTAATGAGTAAAAAGGGCAAAGTAAATGGATCCAGCCCATTTTGAGATATCAAATCATTCAATTCTATCAAATATCAAAATTTTAGAGATAAACATAACGTTTTGTATATGTTTTTGTTCCTTTTAAAAGTTACACACGCACTAATATTTATGTACAAATACAGTTAAATAAACAATTAAACCTCAAGCAGAGCGATATTTTTAGAAAAACCAGAAGATTTCTCTAGGTGTGTAGAGAAAAAATTTCCTCTTCATAATGAGATGTCTCCAAAATCATTTCTGAGAGAACCGAACTTTTATTAATGAACACCTTTTTTTTTATTTTATTTTATTTTATTTTATTCTATTTATCTTTCATCTTTTGCGAATGAGAATAGAAAGCTATTAATTAATGTTTTTCTTTATTATCGAAAAAGAAGGAGGAAGGGTATTATAATTTTGGATGACTTATTTGCTCACAAACACTCTTCATATCTCTCAGAACACCTGTTAATACCTTCATGAATTCTGCAGTCGTGGCAGTCTCCCGAACCCGCTTTGTTTCTATACTAAATTTGACAAGTGTAGGGGCAGCCATATAGTTAATGCCATAACCATATGAAAGAACGGTGCCAAACCCAGTGCCTCTCAATCGAATACCAGCATGGAGATTCGAGGTACTTAAACGCCACGTCTGAGATTCTTTGAATATTGGATCCTCAAACATGGCATGCATGTCGATACGTCCTTCGGCATTATAATGATCTGCATTCAACGTACTCAATGCCAGTAAATGACGATCACATCCGTATCCATCACTTGCAATTGCTGTGTAGTCTCTATGACTTGAGGTAGCCTTTGAAAGAGCACGGTATTTTTCGTCTATCTGGTAAAAAAGGGAGTGTTTAGTATATAAAAGTCATCTGCATATATATATATATATATATCGTTCTTTTACCTTAGCATTACAATCTTCAAATATTTCTATAAAAGCTTTACTATCCATACTACAAGACCGTATTGTTTCGGTACGTCCATGCAGGTACTTGCGAGTGGAAGCTGTTTCGTACACAGGTGTCAATTTACGATGTATGCGATAATATGCCAACTGAAGTGACATCTGCCAATAAGCATCTGGTGGAACACGACCTACTTTCTTGACCCAATCCGTTCCATAATCATCAAATACCAATACATCTGGATCCGAGAGACATGCTGCTTTATCCGCATCTATTTTCGCCTGTCTGATATAAGAGGCAACAGCATCATCTGTAACAAAACAGAGATGCTGTGCATTACCTTGCTTTGGCTCCACCCATTCGGTGCTGATTTGTCCAGACACAGGTTCTTCCAACATGAAATCAAGAATAAAACTGACAGTAAAGGCATCTACAGGCGAATGCTCTCCTGCAAATGCACATGCACCCGTGTTTTCAACGACCAAGGTAATGGATTTATCAAACCAGCGATTATGACCATTACCTAAACCTTGATGACCGCAAAACATGGTTCGAGTTAGGTTTTTTTCTTCTACACCGATCGAGTGATCATCAAGAGCAACTGCAAACAAGGATGTTTCGATCTCCGTTAATGTGTGTCGATTTTGAGGGTCGAGTGTTAGGATATGGTTACGTGCTGTTGCCCACTTATCACGATGCCATGAGCTGAGTACGCCTACGGGTAAACTAGGATTACATTGATGAACATCTGAAATGACCTTGTACAATTCCAATTCAATTTCGTCTGTCGACATGAGTTGCCAGATATCATCTTTTAGTTCCTTATAGACAGGTACTTTATAGATTTGGTCTCGCACAATCACAATGATGTGTCGACATTGTTCGTCACTTTCAAATATCGTATCACAGTGATAACTTGGAATACGTGTTACAGAAAAGATGCGACTGTATTGCCACATACATTGAGGCTCGCCTCCTTTGAATCGTTCAATAGGTAGTTCTTGTCTATTTTTTATTTTATTATTATTATTATAACAACGTAAAATAAGAGACTGTGAGTATATACCTGTCAATCTTTTCTTTGAAAAGCAAACCACGAAATATCATGTGTGCAGCCCTGCGGACTTGAAAGCGTGAGAACTTTCCTGATACTTTGCTTGTAAGCAATGTGTGTGGATGATTCAAGTCATGCTGACCCATGATATACCAATTACTATTGATCATCAGTGGCTCGCGCCATTCCATATAAGCTATTAGATTTAAATAAATAAAAATCTTGCCTTCTCTTCTCTTTTCTTCATTTTCTAACCTTTTCTTGACCAAAAATTGTCTTCTAGCCAATTATAAGGTGAAGTCCGAAAGATATCAATTAAACGCTGTTGTAGAGATGGACCAACAGGACCACTCATAAAATCTAAAACATGTTTTTTAGATTGCTCGAATTGTTCTGGAGATAAAAGAGGTTCGATTGATTTAATATAAAGTTTACATGTTTCTTCAAGAGAAGGAACAGGTAAGCGTGGTAGGGTGTTTTGGAGACTGAAAGTAGCCATTGTTTAAAAAAAAGATAAGAAAAGAAAAGAAAAGAAAAGGAATGGAAAGGAAAGGAAAAAGAAAAAAGAAAAAAGAAAAAAAGATGCCTGTCTTATTTTAACATAAAAACATATAAAATTAATTTCAGGAACATTTCATGTGAAAATTCATTATTAATATAATGCATGAACTTTGGACCAAGAAACTCCCACCGTTTTAAGCAATATGTAATACTAAATTTTACTTTTATATATCTACACTCTTTGGAATACATGTTGACTGAAAAGATGCTGGTACATATTTATATCCTATATATTTACCATATACTAATGGGAACTTATCTGTTTTTTAATAAAACAACATAGGTTTACACTGTAGCACAGTTTGAACTACAAATAAGTCAAAATATGACAACCTGGAATAAAGCCTCATATACATATACCAATCCAACATATATAAGTTACACACGCCTTGTACAGGAGTGTGTAGTACAGATAAAAGGTCTTTCCAGTCAATTAACAAAACCAAAAGTGCTTATCATTACATTCCTTAATTATTGGGGGTGTTGATCTCAATGTGCATAACATAAGTCATATATCTAATTGATATCATATCACTTTTTAACACGTGATACATTCATACAGCACCGATATAAGATCTATATAGCAGCACAGTCGATACATCAACATCAATGGAGTAAATTAGTCTACAAACATGAATGAATGTAATCTCTAAAGATAATAAAGCGGATGCTTAGTATTATTAGAGTGTATAGCAGAAAGTAGAGGAGTGTACTTGATCAAACAACGCAGAATCTATAATAAGAGAGTCTTTATAACTGATAAAAAATATATTGTTTATTTATTTATTTATTGTTTGATCATTTGTTTCTGACAAAGATCAAGTAAATTCCTAAAACCTATCAGGAGAAATCCTTGAGTTAACGAATATGTGTTATCTCCGCTTTAAAACTGGATTAGCTTACGACTTGGAGATTATATTTTTTTTTCTTAAAATAAATAAATAAATAAATACTTTCTTGAAACAAAAAAAAACACTTATTTTTGTTTGCAAATCTCGGGTATTATAATGGCCAATCCCATAGTCTATAATGAAAACGATGGCTACGTAGATGGTATCTTGAGAGGTTACTACTCCGGTATTTTGACCTCCTCTCAGTATCTTAACTTTACTCAGTGTGAAACTTTAGAAGGTAGAAAACGATAGCGTTTTTTAAACAGCAAGTAAACGTGTAATTTATTAAGTTGATATATATAATAGACCTTCGTCTTCAGTTAGGTGCTACTGACTATGGAACCCTTTTGCAAAACGAACCTTCTCCTATTGCCACCTCTACTATCACTGAAAAATTGACACAAAGTCTTGTTGATGAATTTGAATATGTTCGTAGTAATGCTGTTCAGCCTTTGAGCAAGTTCTTGGAATACATCACGTAAGCGTCTCTCTATTGCTGAAGAAACACTGACTTTTCTAACTTTTTCTTTTTATAAAACAATCCACATCTCTAGTTATCAATATATGATTGATAATGTTATCTTGATCATCACTGGCACTTTACATGAACGCGACACTCATGAGCTTTTAGAACGCTGCCATCCTTTGGGTGTGTTTGAGACTATGCCTGCTTTATGTGTTGCTACTACTGTAGCTGAATTATACAACACTGTCTTGGTTGAAACTCCCTTAGGTAAGAGACTGTTTTAAACGTGTCTTGTAATATTGCGTTATATTTATTTATTTATTTAAAAATAGCACCTTATTTTGCAAACTGTCTTAGTGCACATGATTTGGATGAGTTGAATATTGAAATCATTAGAAACACACTTTACAAAGCCTATCTTGAAGATTTTTATCAATTCTGTCAATCTTTGGGCGGTCCTACTGCTGAAGTAATGGGTGAAATTCTTCGCGTAAGTAGTTTTTGTTTTATATATAGAATGGAATCATTGTATTAATACATCAAGAATACAGTTTGAAGCAGATCGTCGTGCCATCAATATCACCATCAACTCTTTCAATACGGAATTACCAAAGGAGGAACGCAAAAAGTTGTTCCCTACCATTGGTCGTCTCTTCCCCGAAGGCACTGCCCGCTTGGCAGTAGCTGATGAATTCGATCAGGTCAAGGTCACCTGTGAGACATTCCATGAGTATCGCACTTTCTTTGACACTACAAGCGGCAAAACATTGGAAGACAAATTTTTTGAATATGAAGTGTTCTTAAACAGACAAGCCTATCAACAACAATTTAACTATGGTGTATTTTATGCTTATATCAAGCTTAAGGAACAAGAATTTAGAAATATTGTTTGGATTGCTGAGTGCATTTCTCAAAATCAGAAGGACAGAATTAATAGTTATATTCCCATCATGTAAAAGAAATAAAACAAGCAAATAAAAAAGACCATCTCTATCTATCTCTATTCTATACATTTTTTTTAACTATTTGCATACATCTGAAGTGCTCTTATAATATAACTTGGATCAAGTTGGCTTGCCTCTCCCAACTTTTCCAACACCGTAGTGAATTTACCCAGCTTTTGTAAATACAAAGAAGATGTAGCATTTTCAACACGCGCGACACAGTTTTCCATCATGAACACAAGTTCTTCGTCAGTAGCTTCCTCTCTAAGATGACGATCAAGCATAAGCCCTATTCCAGATGGTGCTGTACTGATGATATCAGGATTATCAAAGGTATACTGACTCTGGATAGAACTACCAGCCGTTTGCTGTGAAAGTGCATGACCAGAAGTAAGCCGCTCTAGTCGAATAGCAAGATTACTTAGAGCACAAACCATATTGGGATCAATGGTTCGTGCTGTTTTTGGCGCTTTTCTTTCCAGAATCGAAAAGTTGTCTTGGATCACGTCAGTGGGACCGATTTGAGGAGACATAAGTCTACTACTTGAACTAGGCACAGCGGTGGGAATAGGGGAGTTTATTATGTCGCATTTATCAAGTTCAATACGTGCCAAAAGCTGTTTAGAATAAACTAAACTAAGGCATTCCGGTGTTTCAAGTCCTTTGAGTCGTCGCTCACCAAGCTCTACAACATGGAAACCAAGTTTCTTTAGCTGTAGTAGATCTCGACTGACGGGAAAAGATCCCTCGGATGAGTATGTGGTAGGGCTGACTAACGTAGTTGTTGTAATTATGGATACATCATCTTCTTCCGGTGGACTGTCTCCTTCATCATCAAACATGCTAGGGAAATTTCGTAAAGCAGCAATAACGTCTGATGAAACACAAATCTGGCCACCATCTGCAACGCTAGAAATACGACTTGCTTTGTTCACCACTGGACCAAAATAATCCATACGTTGTGTAATGGGATTTCTTTCAAACACAGGGGTACCCCAATGAATGCCCATACGAACCGATAAGCCTTTGTAAATAACGACATTGTCCTTTTCAATTTCGCGACCTTCTTCTGTATCCAGAATACCTGCTGGCCAATCAGCTTCGAGTAGCTGAAGTTGTACCGTAAAGCACCATAATAGAGCAGCTGTGATATTTTTAAAGCAAACCATAAATGCGTCACCTTCAGTCTTGACTTCGTAACCACCTACACTGCGTAAAGTGCGTCTCATAATGGCATCGTGGATTTTGATGGCAGATCGCATGTTATCTGGCTGAGTTTCCCAAAATTGTGTTGAGCTCTTGATATCTGTAAACACCAATGCAAGTTCATTTACGGGAGGTAGTACCTCTCTTTCCAAACGAGCAAGCGTCTTGCATAAATTAAAATAGATTAGCTATTTAATAATAATAATAACTATAATAATACTGTATGAATATATATGTATCACTTACAGAATCACCAGGCATTTCTTCTTTACCACGTCTTTTTGATTTAACAACCAAAGCCTCTTCATCCGCATTACTTCTCCCCATGTTTCTATTTCTCTTTGCTCGCTTCTCAAACTTATCCCCTACACCAATCACCATGACCATGATATTTTCAGTAGCACCATACGAAATAGCAAAATCTCGGAGTTTGGAAGCAGCCGTCATCAAATCTTGTTTTTCAGTGCGTGCAATGTCAACCGCCGTCTGATACGACATTTTATCCCAAAGCCCTTTTGTGGCCAGAATAACAAACTCATCGTTTTCTGCAAGATCGATGGTGGATACAAAAGGGTTACAGTTAATGGAGGGGACGTGCTCAAGCTGGCCAAAGCATCTGGACACCAAAAGCGCATCATTGAGTTTGCCCGAGTTGGAGACAAACCCACCCGCTGATCTTACACGAGAGACCTCACTGGGATTGAGAGGAATATGTTTTTGTGTGATTTCAAACACCTGACCATTATTACGAGAGATGACGGCTTGGACATCACCGACATTGGCGACATACATACGGTTACCAGAAATGTAGCAGACAAGCGCAGATGCACCTGCTTCCTTTGGCACAGTAGGATCGAGCGCAATACATTGCTCCATGCCTAAAAACACCCTTCGCATGGCAGATACTATGGTATCGTCGCTTTTGGTGGCGTTCAACTCACGCGTAAATTGGGAGACCAACAAATCGTTCAATCTTTTAGTGAGGAAACAGCCTGTCTTTGTACGTGCCAATCCATCAAACAGACCAAATAAACTCTCTTCCTGGTTGGATCGGTAACGTGGCATGACCAAGTCCCAAGTTGACAGGTGGTCACTCGAGCCGAGCCAATCTGCAATTCCATAAGACATACCGTTCACCTCGGAAGGCGTGGTGCGAACACGTCGGTCCTGATATTCTTCTGGTATGGAAACACCCAGGATGGTGATATCCATCAGACCCAGCATACGAAGTCGAGTCAATGCGCTAAAATCGGAAAGATCTCTATCTTCATGCTTCAGGGTATAGTCCTGCATCTTTCGTTGTATCTCTAACCGCTTGTTCCCCGATAAGTTCAGGTATTTGAGACTGAGATTCCAATTCCAATTCCAGTCGTAGGGCCAATTGGCAATGTTATATTTGAGTACATTGTTACCTACATCCAAGACGAGTAGTTTTCGTAACTTGCCAATCTCAGCAGGCAGTGTCTGTAGCTTATTCCCGTTGACGACAAGCACACGTAGATATTGCAGTCGCTCGATGTCATCGGCGGGCAACGAGGTAAGTTGATTTCCGGAAAGATACAGCTCGTAAATATGCTCATGACACAAGCCATGTGCAGGTATCTCGTAAAGATAATTAAAGGATAAATTAAGAACACGTAAATCTAAAAATAAAGAAAGAGGAGACCAGATATCATCCGTCAGTAAATTGTCACCTAAGAAGAGATTCCGTAATTGATGAGAATGGTTTCTTGGGTTGACAAGGTACTTTGGTGGATTATAATTGGGTACTGGGCTCTCTGGTGTTTTATCTCCTTTGAGTGATGGAGGTTCTGGAAAAGTTTCAAGTAAATTAGATGAACAGTTTAATGTCGAGAGCGATTGACAAAGCCATATTTCTTCTGGTAACCATTTTAGATTGTTCTTTTGTGCCTCTAATGTTTTAAGTTGAGCTAGCTGGCCGATTTCGGCAGGAATGGATTCTAGATTGTTGCTTTGGATTGACATACGAACCAGATTACCTAGTTGACCAATACTGATAGGCAGCCGGTCTAGTGTATTACAGTCCAAGGACAGCTTTTCAAGTCCCAGTGTATGTGTAAACAGATCGTCTGGTAATGTAGATAATTTACAGTTTGAAAGGTTGAGCTCGGTTAAACAGTTGGGATCAGAGCTTGTAAAGTCAAACAGGGTGATATGATTTTTATACATCTTGAGTGATTTGAGTGCCTGTATTCTACAATGGACAATGCTGATGGAGTTGAAATCGACCAAAAGCTTCTCTAGTTTTGGCAAATGCGAAAGGATATCTAGATCGGTGATCATATTCTGGCGAATATCGAGTTCTTCGAGCTGGGTCAGTTGGCTAAAACAATCTGGCAAAATGCCCGTTATTTTATTTGCGATGGCAAAAAGACTCTGCAAATTTCGTAGCTGACCGAGTTCATGAGGGAACTCTGTTATTTTATTAAAACTGATATCTAGATAGGTTAAGCTCGTAATTTCACAAACGACCATTGGGAACTTTGTAAATGAATTGTTTGAAATGGATAAACTTGATAAGCACTGAAACTGTGCAAATTCAGTGGGTATTGTGCAAAGTCGATTGTTGATCGCGTTGAGTGACTGCAATAGAATTAATGTAGAGAGTGGCACCAGGTTGGTGAGTTTGTTTCCTGAAACATCAAGGTGTTCCAGCCAATGGATGGAAGTAATGGATGTTGGTAATACGGTATATTCGTTGTCTGCTAAGATAAATCGAGTCAAGTTGCTGCAAATCTGTAAAAAATCAAGTGGTATGTCCATATGTAAGTTTTTTGATACATCCAGCGAAGTGATCTGAGCCGCATATTTAAATAGATAGATGGGAATGATAGAAAACGATCTCCCGCTGATGTCTACTTGATGCTCGAACGGTTTTTCTTCTGGAGCTGGATGAGTTACATTTGGTACCAGGTAGAATCGAACAATGTAACTGATATCCTCTATTGAATCCTGATCTGTGTAACCCATTTGATCCTGCAACACTTTTTGTATCTGTAGTGGTTTTTCATATAATCCTAAATTTCGTTCTGCTCAAATAAAATTTCACACACGCATGTACATACACAAATAGAGAAAAGAAGAGAAAATAAATAATAAAAATACAAATGAAATAATTCTATTTAACATTCATTACACACTCTCTCTTTGTTGTGTTTTTATAAATATATGTATTTCTTTACCTTGATTATATTTGCGTAGGACAAGATTAAACTTTACGGTATTCGCTAAGAAAAATTTCTGAGCCAATTTTTTTAAAATCTCATAAGCGGTTGCATGAACCGAGACATTGAGTGTGTTATAAGTTTGATCTGCACGGTATATTTTTATATTTGCCTATAGATTTAACTTTTTGTTTTTAGTTTATTTTACGCGCTGGTTTGAACTCATCCCCTCCTTTCTTTTTTTTTATTAACTCCCTACCGTTTGCTTAAAACCATCCTGATCATCAATTCTATAATCATCAAAATCTACCGGATCATCTTGAACTGCCCAACTATCAGGTGCAAGCCAAGATTCTTGATCGTCCTTTTTTTTTAAAAAAAAAAATACATGGGTTAAATCGCTTTTTTTTTTATTTTCTTTTTTTATAGTACTTTACTGTTGTTGAGGTCGCCATTGAATTTTGTCTAGAATAATCCTTTACTAATATCTCATCCATCTTTTCAAAATTTTGATCCACTATAAAAATAAAAAAATAAATAAATAAAAAGCTTAATAAAGAAGTTGATTTTTAAACATGTCCAAACGTGCATTTAAGTCGGAGCTCCTATAAAACGAAAAGTTGAGTATAAAGATGTAGTGTTTATCTCAAGAACTGTTGTTTATTTACCTTTTTGCTAGAACCAGAAGATCGTTTTCTTTCAAGTAAAAACTCAGAGTCATTTGAAGTCTTTCTTATTCCTCCATGTGCTTTATTTTAATTTATTATTAGTCGACAATAAATGAAAATGATTGTCTTGTTTTACTTACATTTCTTTTTACCAAAATTAAAAAAATGCCTTTTTTTTGAAGGAGGATCTAAGTAATAGATATATAGACATATATAAATAAATGAATTATTTTTGTAAATATAATATATAGCAAGTATATATACCTCTTTCTATAGAAGTACTTCTAGAAAGCGCTGTCTCTGTACCGATTTGTCTTCCTCCTCTAGGGAATTGCACTGTTGTGTTTATTTTGGTTACAGCAGTTTTCGAAATAGGACGTGAAGAGAGCGTAGAATCCATAACAATAACGCGATAATACAACTAGATAGAAGAAGAGAGAACAAAAGAGAAAAGAAAGAAGAAATAAAGAAAAGGGAGAGAGAAAGGAATATAAATATAAAATAAAAATAACACAACCTTGTTTTTTTTTTCTCCTTAAAAGTCACTTTGCACTTAAAAAAGATGTTTTTGTCAATGCAATAAATCCAACAAGTGTAACATCTTGTCGTCATTTTTATAAATAAATAAATAAAATAATATATAAAAAACAAGGTATTTTATCGCTAGATTTCATTTATTATTATTTTTTTCTTTTCTCTCTCTTTCTCTCTCTCTCTCTCTCTCTCTTTACAAAAAAAATAAAAATAAAAAATAAAATGGATTATGGCATGGAACCCAAGCCAATATTACTTGGCACTCATAGAAAATCAGAGCCCTTATCACCCATACCGTCTCAATACGAGCACCAGTTCAATCACTTTGAAGACTTTGAACTAAAAGAGATGATAGGTTAGTCATTATTCATTTCTTATTAAACTATCGCTTGTATTTATATCCTTGTTTTGAATAAGGCTACGGCTCCTCTGCTATTGTTTACAAGGCTATTTACAAACCTTTGAATAGAAGAATTGCTTTGAAAATGATTGA
>VCJB01002876.1:12213-29068 GCA_024140155.1 Backusella parvicylindrica | reverse complement strand
TATGGGCTGGGTTATTACTGCTGGTGAAATAAGCTAAAGGTTTTTTTTTTTTTTTTTGATATTCTTTTGAGGATCGAGAACGAATGGCTCACAAGACATGTGAAAATTAGATGCTTTCATATATTTTAAATCTCATTTGTATAAACATATATATTTATATAGAGAGCATCTTCTATTTCTATTGAGACATGTCTTAATTATTCCTATAGATTGAAGTGTCATTCTAATTTATGCACGATCTACATATAACACGGATTCATATGATAATCTGTAGTACATACATATAAAGGTACAACATTCATCAAATTAATTTTTTAGAGGCATTAACTCTTTAATCTATCTATCTTCTTTTTTTTTAAAAATAATAATAATAATAATAATACTGTTATCATGCTAAATATATCAAGTAAAATACAAAAGCGAAATCTGTTGCATGTTAGACGAGGAGTAAGTTATAATATGTAACTCTAAATGCATTCTATTTATATTAAAGAAATATCATGTTTTATAGCTTTCCCAACTTGTCCAAGAGGTATTTGATTAATATGTTACTTTAATAAAACTAGAATGCTAATTTAAATTAAAAAAAGGTCGCTCGTGTTGCTCCAGAGGTACTCAAAAATGCACACTGTCTATCACTTTTGTTTTTTTTTTACTAATGAAAATAAAAATAAAAATAGCCTTTTGTAATAAAAGAAAATAAATTCAACATTGCACGAGTTACATTAAATAGACCAACAGCATACAATTCACTTGATAAAGACACTGTTAACGCTTTCCAGAATGCGATAAAAGTAAATATATAAAATACATTTAAAAAAAAAAGTTTTCTAATTGAAAATCTATAGGAAGCTGAACATGACCCTAATACAAAAGCCATTTTTTTAAGAGGAAATGGAAAAGCTTTTTGTACAGGTGGAGATCTTAAATGTAGGTCGTAATTTATTTTATGCCTTCTGTTCTCCACTAAATTGAAAATTCCATACATGTGTATATTATAATATAGATGTATTACAAGTATTAAATAACGATGCAACAAATATGATGTTTCGTGGTCATATCAGTGCTTGCTACAATCAAATATACAGGAATTCTCGTCTAAAAACCCCATTGATATCCGTTTTAGATGGCTTCACAAGTAAGATTTTTGCATTTTTGTCTTCAAGAAAGAAAGAAAGAAAAAACAATAGGTTAACTTGCTTTTCTTCTCTTTTCTTATATATATATAGTGGGTACTGGAGCAGGATTAGCCATGTACGGACCTTTTCGAATTGTCACTGAGAGAACAAAATTCGCAATGCCTGAAACAAATATTGGCCAGTTTTGTGATACGCTTTGTACACATTACCTGTCAAGGTTAGATAGTAACTTAGCAAAGTATATCACGATGACTGGTAACATTCTAAAAGGAGAAGACACATTGTAAGTTTTATTATTATAATACCCCTGCTCTTTTTTATTTATTTATTTATTTATTGGGTAAAGATTTGCCGGAATAGGTACTCATTTTGTACCATCATCGCGAATCGACGATTTAGAAGACTATATAAGTAGACAGTCCAAGTTAGATCTTGACACTATCAATGTAATCATTCAAAAGTTTTCTGTTGACGAAAGTCACAAACCTGTTCATCATTTATTAAACACACAAAACTATACCATTATCCAAAGGTAAAATTTATTTATTCAATAGCGAGAAATAAAATAGACATAGCAAATGGCTTATCATTTTATTAATTATGAACTTAGATGTTTTCAATACGATAATGCAAATGATATAATGGATGCATTACAAAAAGATGGTACACCTTTTGCATCACATGCTATAGAAGCCATTTCAAAACGATCGCCGTTGTGCACAGTGATGAATGTTGAAAACTTTAACAGAGCAGCCAAGATGTCCTTTACCGAGGCGATGGAGATGGAAATGACACTGTGGTTTAGATCTGCTGTAAGTATATCTATAACCCAACTATATCAAAAAAAGACAAAACTCATTCCCATTTTATATAGGCTCTTCATGATTTTAATGAAGGTGTAAAGTCTACACTCATTCTAAAGCAAAAGCCAAAATGGAACCCACCTACTATCAAGGATGTGAATCTGGATCAACTCCGTCAAAGTATATATCGAGATGGAGAAGTGAAAGATCCAACAGTCTACTTCCCCTATGATCCTTCATTTACACCTACAAACTTTCTCAAGTATGTTCTTCCTACTAGACAAGATGTTTTACAGGCTCAACAGAAACATAAGCTGACTACTTTAGAAAAGACCATCAAGTTCTTCCAAGCCAAAACAAGTAACAAATTTGGTGTACGTCAAAAAATAGAATCTATGGGACTTTTCTAATATATATGTCAAGTACGCTTCTTTTTTTTTCATTTTTTTTTTTTTATGTCTTTATTTCTTGAAGTCTTTCTTCTCGTTGCTGAAGGGCATTTGAATAAATTATCTTGCAAACATCCTGATTATAAGGAAAATGATAACCTTGATTATTATCTTGATTTGGTTGTAGTGGTACTTTAAATGAATATAAGATAGACAGATGAGTAAAAAAAAAAAAATGTATCATTACAATTTATACTTACTGAACCATAGTAAAGGGTTATTTCCCATAACCTGACACCAATTATACATTTTACCTCGATTATAAAGTCCTAGTTTGTATGGGTTCATTGTTAATATTTCGTAATTGTTGCCATTTTCATCAAAGTCAACGCGTATGTGTATGGCTCTATCAGCAATATATTCAATACTCGTCTCATTTTTCAATATATAAATCAAATGGAAAGTAGTAAAACCTATGAGTGTTACACCAAAAAGAATCCCTCTTTAAACATAAGAAATGTTTTTTTTAGCTCATGTACACCATCTAATAATAATAATAGTAATAAAATTCTTGCACTTACAGCAATGTGATGCAAAACCAGTGAAAGCAAATGCCAAGTCCCTAAAAAAATAAATTAGATATTAGAGCTGTCTCTAATATATTTGAATAATGATTACCAGTGGTTCAACACCTGTAAGTAATGGTATCCATTTTGTATATCGAATGGATTGTGCAATATTCCACCAAACATAAAAAATACATGAAAGATAAAACTTGTACGCCTTCCAGCAAAACGCTAGTGTGATATCACCCACATTTCTCTTTATGGAATGGTACAGTAGTGGGATCATGGTGCTCAGTACCGACATACAATACAATGCGACATACATTACAAACAAAAAGAAATGCTTGTAGTTTCCGTAATTGACGCACCCATTGATCCTAGATAAAGTTTATTAGAATTTAAAACACATTTTAGAGTATGTATCTAAATATACTTTACCAAACGCAATGGCTAGTATAATGATGATGATGTCATGATATATGATTAGCAAACATTGTTCATAGATAGCATTACACTTAATTCTTACTGATCCATCTTCAATGAGCATTCGTCACACTCTCTACAATGATGTGCCCTATCCGGTTTAATTGATTTACATTTCCCACAATAGAGTGGCTGTCCCTTTGACCCTGAAAGTGATATTGCTTTGATCTCTTTTATGTCTGCTTTATTAAAATATATGGGAAATAAATACTGTGCTTCATGTTCTTCAAGTGAGGCTAAGTGGGTTTCTTTATCTTTTGGAAGTTTAGCGCTAGGTACCAGCATGATGGCTGCATAAGATACAAGACTTAATAAATACAGAATCAGCGCCACAGTCACGTCAACTAATACAATAAAAAGTTCTAGTATCTATTTTTTTATAATAGAGAAAAGAGTTTACCGAGATTGTGAATCGAAAGTTGAACAGATGAACCTACTTCTAATTAAGAAGAGTAAACCAAATGTTAATTGCTATTGAAAAAAAAAAGGAAATGAAATGAAATAGAAGCTTACGGTGTACATTAAAAATATATTCGTAACAAGTATACGTTAAAATGGTGAAAACTAACAAGGGCATCACAATATTCAAACTAGCATGACGCGCCATGTTGAGAAATAATAATAATAATAATAATAATAAGCTTATATATGAATATATTAAAAATGAAAAGTACAAGTTTTATTTTCTCTCTCTCTTTGCTTTATATATATATATTAGATAAGCAATCACATGACCATTATACAGACATCTTCATGTCCAACTTTGCATGAGGAGAATAGTTTTCCAAGACAAAGTCTTCGGGAGTAAAGTCATCAATGGAATCTATCTTGCGGTTGATTTTCAATGTGGGGAATGTTCTAGGTTTACGTTCTACTTGTTCTTTAAGTGCATCAATATGATCAACATAAATGTGTGTATCACCCATGGTATGGATGAACTCTCCAGGATTCAAATCAGTAACGTGAGCAATCATACGTGTTAGTAATGCATAAGAAGCAATGTTGAATGGGACACCCAATCCCATGTCACAAGAGCGTTGGTATAAAACACAGGATAAACTACCCTTTCCATTTTCTTCTGAAGGATTGGAAACGTAGAACTGACAGAATGCATGACAAGGAGGTAATGCCATTTGAGGTATATCTAAATCAACATTTCTTTTTTTTTAGTTATCAATCAATCTTCGCTATGAAGAAAGCTTACCAGCAGGGTTCCAAGCAGATAAAATGATTCTACGGTCTGTTGGATTATTTCTGATTTTATCAATGACTTCTTGGAGTTGATCGACACCTTGTCCCGTATAGTTTGTATCACAATCCACATATTTTGCTCCAAAATGACGCCACTGAAAACCATAAACAGGTCCAAGATCTCCCTGACGACGATCCTTCAATCCAATCTTGTCCAAATACTCACGCGAGCCATTACCATCCCAAATCTTGACATTGCGTTCACTCAAATGATTAGAATTTGTGTCTCCTTTGATGAACCAAAGCAACTCTTCCATAACACCTCTGAAAAACACACGTTTTGTGGTTAACAAGGGGAACATGTCGTTTTTTAAAGAGAAGCGTAACTGAGGTGGTGCAAAGATAGCCAAGGTGCCTGTACCTGTTCTATCGGCACGATGCTCTCCCTCTCTCATAATGCGTTTGATAAGTTCAAGATATTGATCCTCTTCGTGAATTGTCATTTTTTATATAATATTGTCTATTAAGTGAAAGAAGAAAAGAAAATTGTTTCTTTTCTTTTCTAAAAAAAATCAAAGAAAAAAAAACAGAGTCACTATGAATTGGCTTGATAATAATGAAAGAGTAAAGGTATATTAAGTGATAATCCATAAAGCAAATAGATAGTCCATTTAAGTTATCAAACAACAGTTGTATTAGATTATACGAAACGCAACCATTAACAATGATTATGGTCACAGCAATTGTATAGATGTGAAAGCAATAAGCGCGAATTTTGGTGTCAAAAACGCGCTAAAATATAAAAGATATTTAGGGAAAAAAATAAGTTCTCCAATAAAAATCCATGTTTGATAAAGTTGGTATTCTGGATTGTTTCAAGCAATACCTTGTCTTCTTCAGATTTTGTTATGACTTATATTATATATTAGATGATTAAATGAGTAACAATCCTTTGGATATAATCTAGAATACACCCCTTTTGTAATATAATCCTATTTTTGGCGCCTTTTGAAAACCATCTACGAACTAGCAAATTGGCCTGATTTAGTTCAAAATCAAATATGGAAATTAATACCATTGTTTTCCTCATTTACAATGTTGAATAGTATATAAAGAAAACAAAATAATGATTTAAAAGAAAAAAAAAATCAATTATTGATTAATAAGAATAATAGTTTTTATTTTATTTTATACATATATATTGAAGTAATAAAAAGGATAAGCTATAAAAAGAAATATATTTTACATGAAATAAGGGTATATAAAAAAAAAAAGTAAATAATATATAAAGAAAAAATATGAAAATGCTGTGATGAAAATATTTAGTTAAAAGTGGTTCCTGAACCCATTGATCCCTGAGCTTGTGGCATATGCACCTCCTTTACTTCTTCTTTTACAATGTTCTCTTCACCAGTAGCAGGGTTGACGGTGATGACTTTATCAACATGATAATAAGCCATCTCACCAATTTCTGCAGCATCCAGACCTCTAAGTTCGGATTCGCTATCAACTCGAAGAGAAAGTCCCGGGATATGATTCATAATGAACAAGATGATAAATGTAACAACAAATGACCAGGCGGCGCCAGCAGTGGCGTCAGCAAATTGGTGGCCGACTTGAACCCAGTTGTGGTTCATCCATCCACCTTCAATAACGGTAGAACCATCCAAGTTGGCAATATAGGATTCGGCAAAAACACCTGTGAGAATACTACCCAAATAACCTCCCACACCGTGGACGGCAAATACATCTGCGACATCATCATACTTTAAATAATGCTTAAAATGAACAGCTATGTTGCAAAAGACACCACCAAGGAATCCAATGGCGACAGATGGTCCAGGACCTACAAATCCACTAGCGGGAGTGATGGCAACAAGTCCAGCAACGGCACCGGAACAGAAACCGAGAGCAGAAAACTTTTTCTCAAAACGATAGTCAATAGCAACCCATGTCAATCCACCAACAGCAGCAGCAATGTTTGTAACAACACAGGCCATCGCTGCTCTTAGGTTGGCACTTAAAGCAGATCCGCCATTGAAACCAAACCAACCAAACCAGAGTAAAGCGGTACCCAAAACAACGTTGGACATATTGTGAGGCTTGAATTCATCACTGTCCTTCTTGAGACCTTCGCGACGACCTATAATAATTGCATAGGCAAGACTTGCGAAGCCACTAGAGATATGAACTGGAGTTCCACCAGCAAAATCAAGACCACCAAGTTGGAATGACCATCCGTTCGAATTCCATGTCCAACAGGCAATAGGATCATAGACTAGCGTAGACCAGATAAAGACAAAGATGATCATAGGTAAGAAACGTGCACGTTCTGCACATGATCCAAGAAGCAAAGCAGGAGTAAGTGCTGCAAATTGCATTTGAAAGATACAAAAGACAAGATCAGGAATACTACTCGAACCCATGGAGGGATCATCCAATACACCACGTAGGAATGCATTATCCAAATTGCCAATAAATTTTCCGCCTGTCTTACTAAACGTCAAACTGTATCCCCATATAAACCATTGAACAACTACAACGACCATGGCCAACATACAGCACATGATAACGGACAAGGCATTTTTTTTTCTGGCCATGCCGGAGTAAAAGTAGCCTACACCTGGTATCATTAACCTAAAATCATGTTTTGATGAGTATATATATATAGCTTGAAATTATCTATCTGTATTACCATACTAAACTTGTTGCAAAAAGTATAAAAGCAATATCTCCTCCGCTGTAAGAAGGTTTTGTTTGATCCATTATAAAATTAAATTAATCAGAGCTAAAAAGTGAGAGAGAGAGCGAAAAGAAAAGATGTATATATAAAGAATAAAGAATGATATGAAAAATAATATAGAATAATAATAAATAAATAAAAAACATGTCAAAATAATGCTATGGTATTTATACGTTTCAAGACCCCATCTCCTTTTGGTAGTATTTTAGATATCATGATTTTTTAGTATTGGTGGTGTAGATAAGCGATAGATAGCTTTCTGGAGTTAAATTGGATTACGCCTATCAAGAAACGGGGGTTCAAAATTATAGTGGCACAAGAACGAATAAACAATGCGTTTTTTTTTTATCGCTATCATTATTCATGTGATAAAAGTTTTATCTATTCAAATGTCGCTTTCTATAGATTCCGTGTAACTTTATAGAAGCTTTTTTAAAAAAAATTACCCAATTATCTTGCATAGAAAAGCATAAATTCTTTAGGAGTAGGAGATAGACAAAAAGAAAAAAAGAAAATGAAAGATAGCCAGAAAACAAAAAAAACTAACACCTCGAGTTGGTTGATGGATCAAGGTTTCCTTTGTTGAAAGCTAGCTTAATACTAAAACAAACTTAATCTTGACTGTTTCCTTTTTGTTATCATTATCTTTTGATAACATGACCTTTTTGAATTACTATTATAACTTTGCATGATTACATTGATTATGATTATTATAAGATTTGATCAACATAGGTTACTGGCCAAATTGAAAATAAAAAAAAGGAATACAAAAACTTTTTTTTATCAAAAAAAAAAAAAAAATTATATTTTTGCCTTATTGCATTTTTTAGTTTTATGCATTTTTATTATCATTATGTGTTATGTGTGTGCTCATGAATTAGATATATGAAAAGTCTACATTATCCACATCATTGTTTGTGTTACCAAAAGCAATGTCCCCGGTTAATGCCGTGTTATCAGAAAAAAAAATACACTCACAAATACATATAAAAAAAATGAGCTTCTTGTTTTTCTTGTGTTTCTCCAACCCAAAGAACAAATCCAAATATGTTATCGTTTTTTAATCATTGGCAGAACTCTTTTTCTTTTTTAGTGTTACTTTTTTTTTTTAATTCGATTATCAAGTTTATCACACAGAAAAACAAATCTTATCAACATTCTCCTTTATTAAACTTTTTGAAAGATAGTGAAGGATAGCATAATGTAAAAAGAATGAAATAAGGGTTATAAATATATTGATAACGTCTTTCCTCTTTTAAGTGTAAATATGTTTTTATCTTAATAATAAATAAATAAATAAAGGTTTATGAAATGCAAGAGCTTGTTTTGTACTTGCATTGACACCACCTGAACAGGAATGCTTTTTTTGTGATTCTGATAAGATTGTTCCATTTTTGGATAATAATAAAACTCATCTCAACGTCACAAAAGATAAAGCATGTGCTCGGGTTTTTCTATAAAGGAAAAAACAAAAACAAAAACATATTCACACACATTGTCATTTTAGGTGATGAGAGTCTATCTCAAGGTTATTATAGTCGACATTCATTTTGTTTTATTATAATAGATCTAAATATACATAAATACTAAGAAATGATAAAGGTTCCATTATGACGAGGAAAACTTTAAAAAAATTGATAAGGAGGGAAAAGCGTTTTTTATTGGTTACATAATTAATACAAGAAAAAGTTGACACAATACATAAACTAAAATCTTACGGGGTATACCCCGTAAGCGATCTGCTGTGTAAATCTCCCTTGTAATCATGTATCCAAATATTTAAATATAATATCCATTATAAATGAAGTAAATATTTCCATTTCCATTTAAAATGATTAAAGTAGTAGCTAAAGTTTCAAATGTATATTTTCTTTTTTAACTCATATAAACATATGCTAGTAAATATATTATATTTTGGTAGCTTTTATTCATATAAAAAATCTTAATAATTATTAAAATTGTATTTAAAACATAAATACCAATATTACTATTGATTAGGTCATTAAATCAATAAAGAAATATAAGATATATCATCTATGTATCATAAGTATAGTTATTCAAAAAAAAAAAAAGCACTGTGTACATTATATATTTGCAAACAAAATCGTAATCTGACTTGATCAACAATATGAAACCAGTTTAAAATAGATTAGTTTACCATATTTGAGTAATATCAAAACAATATCGATAATGCTAAAGGAAAACTTCATGTAGATTACATGAAGTACGTACTTATATAGATTAAAGTGTATATTTGAACTATATTCTTTAAATATTCTCATCATCATCTTCGTTTTTATCTTGGCCTTGACCATCAGTGTTTTCATTTACAAGACTGATGAGTTTTTCATGATCAACTCCAGTAGAATCACTATTGTTATTCACTGAATATAGTGATTCTAAACTAAAAGGGGGAGATCAGAAGTGTTTGGCTCTGCTGAAGTATGGAGAGAAGGCTCAGGTAGTATGATAGTTGTTTGATTGTATACTGTCCTCTCCTATTTTCTTTACAGCCTCCAGTTTTTGTTCAACAAGCTTTTGCATATCTTTGTGGAAAGCGGTTATAATGCCACTCTCTGCAGTTTCTCGCTCGATATACTCATTCAACTTCTTTTCTCTCTCTTTATTTTGTTGCATTGCTTCTCAAGTTATATGCTTCATTATACAGAAATCATAGGTATATATAAAATATAACAAATAGAAGCAATAAAAGGTAAATGAATTATCAAATTAATTATATTAAACTTCAAAGCACAACTCGGTCCGGAAAAAGACTTTATTTTTAATTTGCTGAGAAATAGACCAAAATGGTCCCCCCTTAAGAGACCATTTTGGTGTGTTTTAAAATTCATTTTGGTGTGGTGTTTCTTATCTAGGGTTATCACTGCTTGGTGGTATACTCTTTGAATCGGACTTCCTAGTAGCTTTTTATAATTATCACCTTTAAGCGCACTGCTTGTTATTGGATCAAAGTAATATACTCCCATATTATTTTCAATAAACGATCCATTCACAGAGCCCAAATCATCGTATCCTACTAACGTGAGCACCGAATCATTACCCATAACAAAACTGAAGCAGAATAAACAAAGTGATTGTAGATCGCTTACTTCATATTGCTTGTTGTAAATATTTTTGCTTTCATCAATGCTATATTTGAAAACCCTGCCAGAAGTGTCTCCACCATAACTATAGATATCTCGACCAATATTGAATACAGCTGTATTGGCCCAATTGTCGTATTTGGTACAGCTTCTTGAGGTCCATAATAAGCAGATGAAAATGGAACAATGCTTAAAAAAAAAAGCGATACATATAATTTATTCATTTTAAATATAATGGCTTGTTTGATTCGTTTGATGCGATGACCATACATCACCATCACTGGTCTCTTTATTAAAGAAAAGAAAGGAAGGAAAAAAAAAAAAAAGCTTAAAAGTGGGGAAAACTTTAGTATGGAATTTATACGTTGGCTAAGTAAATAGTGCAACGTTGTACTGGAGTTGGCACACTCTTGAACTTTGAGTCAAACTTTTTTATCTAATGTTAGTAGAGGAGCGAATTATTCCCACAAAAATGAAGTGATTGACCAAGGAAACTATATCTAGATATTATATATGAAAATATATTTTATGTAACTGCTGTTGTCCATCACCATTAATTTTATATCTAAAGAGGCTGTATCAAAGTAATACCAGGATTTTGGTAACAGAAGAATTTTCGAAATGAAGCTAGTGCAAAGGCTTAGATCTTGTTACACCATATGGAGCCTTTGTACAGTTCAGAGAAGTTTACGATATTACTATAAAGATAAATTTGAAATATAAAATAACCATTTCGATCTCCTGAACCTATTATTATTTGGTATAATTATATTTTGAAAAGTTATCGTTCAAGGGAATGTAACCATCTATGTTTTTAATAGATATGAAGATTCACCTATGTTTTTATTGTCAAACATAAGGAGTTAGATTTCACAAACCAATGAACGTCTATTATTAATATTAATGTCAACAAAACATCTATGTTAAAGTTTTGATACTTCGGGAATAGGCAAATAAACAAACAAAGAAACATGTTAACTCTTGATACTTCAAATGATATTTATCTCCATCAAGATATATTAATCTATTCAGAGTATCTTTACTTTAATTGAATTAAACACACACACACATAGACAGAGAATAACGCAATTCTCATTATACACAATCAGGACGCACATTTCATTTATGGTAAATAGAAATTAAAGTGTGTTTCATGCAAATGGGTAAGTTACTTTTAAAAAAAAATTCCTGACTTATCAAATGATTTTTTATAATTTAAAAATTCAAATGCTCTGAGTTTTACTAAAGTTTAGCCCAAATTTGATTTTATATACACAGATATACACAGGCTTACTGCATTGTTGAGAAAATGAGCACAATTCCTAATAAATAAGCTATACTATTATCCAATCTTTACAAATTTAAGCTCTAAAGGTGGAAGTAAGCATCCAGAAACTTAAGCTTTATATATATATATATATGTATATATATATTTATTAACATTATTATTTAACAATTATTATATTATTTTATTCATCATCATCTTGTATATCCATATCAGAACTATCATGGTAATCGTTTACATGAGATAGATGGTTAAAGTGATGTCCTACATCATTCTCCAGATCGCTCTGATGATCGCTTGAATAACGCTCATTTTGATCCGACAAGTAATTTTTATAACCATTTGGTCTTTGATGATGCTGCCCAGAACCTGTTCTGTTGCCGCCATTACTGATCTTATAATCATCTTCATCACTGTGGTATTCTCCTTGTTCAGAGACTTCACCATCTTCTTCTTCATCTCCTCCTCCTCCTCCTCCTCCTCCACCTCCTGGTTCTTCTTCTCTCTTATTATGATTATCTTCATTTTGATTCACCGTTGTCGCTGACGATGCTTTTATGGATGATGTTGTTTTTGTTGTTGTGGATGATATCAATGATTCTTCGGTAAATTCCCAAAGTTTTTGTAGAAAGGATGCTCCGAGAGAATAAAGATCAATAGTCACGTCTTTATTTTCTACATAAATAAATATATATATATATGTATATATATTGATTAAAAACCCATATACTTTCTTCCATGTTTATATATATATATAATGCCACTTCTTCTTCTTCTCTCCCTTCCTCCCTCTCTCTCCTTCACACGTATTTATAATTATATTTCTACTAATGAATATTTACCAGCATTTACACGTATGTCCATATCATCATTTAAATTGTCTATTAATAATGTTTGAAACCTTTTCATTTGGTCCCCATTAAAGCCCATGATTCTTCTTGCCAATTCTTTCATATTGCACTAAGTAAAACAGATGAGTCAAAAATAAATAATAATAGATCATTATATATGATTTACCTTTGGAATTTTCCATCTCCTTCGCGTATCATCATCGACAGGAAAGCTATGAACGGGACTTACTTTATCTAAATCATCAGCGGAATATATGTGCACTTCATCAAGTAGCTTTCTCTTTTTATTTGTTTTCGTTTTCGGTTCGTTGGTTTGACCAATCGAAGCTGGTGTAGAGGGTATCGAGTTTGTATTAGGTGATGCTTCTTCAGACTTTATATTTTTTAATACTGTAGATTTTTTAGAAACTTTTTCGTGGTTATTACTGGTAGAAACTGGCTTTTTTTTAGCAGAATTGTATCTAATTTGTTTTTTATCATCGTTCTCTGAATCCGAATTGGATGAAGTTCCACTCTCTTGCGGCTGTCTTTTCTTTTGTTTTTCCACTTCTGCTCGTCTTTCTGGCTTTTGTTGTTGTTGTTGTTGTTGTTGCTTTTGTGCTACTTTTTTTTTATTCTTTTTTGTTGTTGTTGTTTTTTCATATCCACGATCACCACTATTTTCACCTTCTTCTTTGTCTTCCATCTTTGCTTTTGAACTAACACCATCTTCATCATCACCACCGGCATTGTCTTCTTGTGAAGATAAGTCGCTTTCATCTTTATGTTTATTATTGTTAGCTATTTTAGGTATGCTTGCTGGTGGTGGTGTCTTTTGTAGGAGTGCTGCAAACTCAGGCGGCGCATTTGGAAAGTCGACCTTTCTCACTGTTGAGTAATTGGACTGTGCGAAATTTAAATCAAATAGCAAAACTTGAGGATCAGCCAAATTCTTTGTAAAATATAAAACAACACGCATGTCAAATTCACCCCAGCCTTTTTCCTGCAAGAGATAGGGTTCTTTCGTGACGACTAATAATAATTTAGTTTCTATATATCATTCTATGTATATAGATATAGATATCTACCTCTTCGGGGATCTTTAAATGTAGGATGAAGAATATAATCAACGTGATCTAATAAAAGAGTCAGCTTCCCTTTCACTTCTTTATCACCGTCCATTGCAACCAAAGTAATCTTCCAATTGCGCCATGGATGACCTTCGTTGGAAACTTTCCCCTTAATAATACTATTATGACAGGATATTTTGATATCTTGACTGAGATCAGTCTAAATAAACCAGAAAGGGGTGTTTAATAAGCAGTATAAATAGAAAAATGGTTTTTGTTTTGTTACCATGCTTTGTTTGTATTATTTTTTAGCGTATTTAAAATATGGTTACAAAAGTGAAAGAATTGGAGAGAGAGAGATACAAAGAAAAAGAAGGTAAAAAAAGAGGGAGAATATGTGTGTGTGTGTTTATATATATTATAAACTACCACTTCTTTATTAAAAACGTCAGTACTGCTTTCTTGTTGGTTGTTTTGATAACAAAATAAGTAATAATAATAAACCTACATTCTGGGAATATGCACAATAAAGAAAGAAAAAGAAAAAAGAAAAACAAAAGGTCAAACGAACGAACAAGCGAACTTGAACTTCAGTGTAAGCAGTCACGTATTATGATCTTATTAATATATTTTATTTTATTTTATTATATTATATTATATTTTATTTTATTATATATAATATGATTCTTAAATATCTTGCAAAGCTTCATCCTCTGAATCAGACTCCAATTCAATATAAACTTCTAATGCTACTTTAGTCACCAATCTCTCATATCCAGTTTGATAGGAAGTGGCTTCACCCACATTGACAGCATCTCTGCTTAAGCCAAATAACTTGACCAATGGTTTGTTTGACTTTTCATTGGGCATCAGACTAGAATCTACAGCACTAGTAAATCATTAGAACTTATTAGCCATCTTAATATATGGAGTATTACTTATTTTGAAATAAAGTAAAAATAAAAAATAAAAACTTACGTTTTTCCTTCCGCTAAATCCGACTCAGCAACAGCAGCGGCAGCAGCCTCTTCCTTTGATTTACTTGCCTGCAAATTCTTAAGCATTCCCTTTCTACGTTCTTCGGTCACACGACGTTCAACCTCATGTACCTCGATACGATCTCTCTCTCTGTTTCTCTTATTCAAATCAGCCCAGATATCCTGTTTAGATGTTGTATCCGAAGTGGCAGTGCGCTCCTCCAATTCCCTTATTTCCCTTGTAATACGTGTTATTTCATCAATTTCATTCGACTCCTTAGCATGTTCGAGTCTTGCCAACAATTGTGCCTTTTCAACAGCGGCATTGACGGATGATCCCTTTACAGCCTTTTTCTTTTCTAGCATCTGATCTACTTCCTTATCATTGAGAACGTACTCCTTGGCATGCTTGATATCTTTTCCCTTTTGTTCAATCTCATCCAGAGAGGGTAGTTTCACTCTCTCATTTTCTAATGTTGTTAAGAAACGCGCAAATTCTTGTTGGGTAACGGGTTGATTTGAAACAATGTCCATGGGAAATGCTCTTTCCGCTTTACCGTGCTTTACTTTTAGTGCCTTGTTGCTAAATGATCCTTCTCCGACTTTATATACTTTATGCCATGGTACAATATCTGTAGATATACATTATGCATTTTTCTTTTTTTAGTATCATATATATATTCGATGAAACAATAATAACCATACCAACGACTTGACATAATCTATAAACCGAAGTTTTCTTTGATGGATCGTTACCGATATATAAACGTACAAAACAACCTAATAGATACAATAAGTTGACATGAAAGAAAAGAAGAAGAAAACACGTGTTTTATTGTTACCAATGACGGTATCTTCGAAAAAGGGAGCATATAACCATTTCTCAATCATATGTCTTGTAACGGAAACCTTTACAACCTCATCAAGTGTTGGTGTTCTCTTCTTTGCCTATTATTATTATTATTATAAGTATAAATAAATAACATATATATATATATATATATATATATATATATATCAGTATATAATCGATGTATTACCCTCTTTTCTGTTTCTTCATCAGAGCGGTCATCCTCACTATAATCGTCACTATCACCATATGCTGATCGTTTATGTTTTTTTCTTTCGGGACTTGGCGTATCTCTGCGACGTTTTCTTTGCGTTTTATTCTTTTCTTCTCTTCTTCTAGCCAACTCATTCAATGCATGTGAAGTTCCAGCTCCCTTTGATCGAGTTGATCCTAAAATATTTTTTTGTTATTATCGTCTTTTAAATAAATGAATCCTTCAAAACTTACGTCTAGTAGCATCTTCTCTACGGCCATCTTTTAATAACTTTCGTACTTCTAAGCGTTCAAGATTTCGTTGTCTTTCTTCTGAGCGCTCTGCTAAGATACGTTCTCTCTCTACTTCCGGTAAGGCTTGTAATCTATTTTATATATATCAGCTGGTTGGTTTTATATCGTATATTTATTTTTGCTTCATTTACTTTCTTCGATCTTCTTCGTTTTTATATAGATCTGGACCATATTCATCAACGTCTTCCAACTCCTCTTCATCCTCTATGCCAACTTCGTCAGAATAACCAGCTTCATCTTCGGAATCAGATATGCTGTTATTATTTTTGCTATATTTTTAGCTGTCTTTGTTTTATAGTGATACGTTTTTTTGCACTTACTACTTTCTACTGCTGCTGCTCTTTTGCTTTTGTGTTCGCTTTTCCGCTTCTTTTTTTTCTTTATCAGTCAAAGAAAGAATAAGGTCATCGATATTCTCCATTTTTTTAAAAAAAGTTTTATATGTAATAATAAAGAGATATATACAATAAAAAACTGAAAATAATAATAATAAATACTCGTCATCAATACTAAATAGCAAAAAATTTCAAAGTCACGTCAAAGGCTTCTTCCTTTCCTTTTTAAACACAAATAAGATATGCTGTATGATGATAGGACATGTTATTCAATAAGTCTCTCCAAAGCATAAAGATGGCTTTGACAGCTTTCATCTCCAAGATCTATTACTAATACTATCTAATGTGTGAATGTGTGTGTGTGTGTGTGTGTGTAGAGTGTCTAGATCAGCTGATATTTCCATTTATTATAAATTAGTATATTATTTTGCATTTCTCACTTTCTTCTTCTTTCTTAATATTGATATTAATAATAAAAAATGAGATTACGTATTCGTCATGCAACTGGCATGTCCACTTTAACTAACTTGACTCCTCAAGACTCTGTCTGTGACTTGAAGAAACAAGTTGCAAACACACTTGG